>JBBBDQ010000231.1:1635000-1765000 GCA_037127315.1 Ascarosepion bandense | reverse complement strand
CCCAAGCAAGGCATTCCACTGCCACTATTGCGCTTGGGGCTACATAGGGGGAGATAAATAGGAAGAGTGGTTAGATATAGGAAATGTCAGAAGGGGGGTGATTGATAGTTGGGTGGGTGGGAAGAGTGTTTGAAAGAATGGAAGTTAGTTTGTTAGGAGGTGTCTATTAACCTTACATTTAAACTCCTGGAGATTGTAGCCGTCGGGGAAGCAGTCATGTGGAAGGGAATTCCACAGTCGGGAAGTGCGAGAAAAGAAGCTATTGGAGTAGAATTTGCTGTTGCATTTTATCGGTTTCACTGTAAAAGGGTGGGATCTAGTTGCTAATCTAGTATCTCGTGCAAATTCGAACCTATGGGGCACCAGTGATCTAAGTTCATCGGAGCAGAAGCCGTGAAAGTAGTTATAGAAGAGACACAGGGAAGCCACGTCGCGCCGGTGAGAGAGAGTCTGCAGGCGGTCTGCTAAGTCGGTATCGATCACATTACAGACCCTCCGCTGTACCTTGTCGAGAAACACAAGGAGAATAGCAGGGGCACCCGACCAGATATGGCAACAGTATTCAATCCACGGGCGGATGGTAGATTTATAAATGTGCAGGATAGATTCAGACGGAAAAAACTTCCGGGCCCTGCACAGAGAACCGACTTTCATAGTAGGAGATTTAGCAATGGATTCGTTATAGTCATTTCACAACGCAAAACTGTTGTAAATAGGTTTTCTAAGTTACGTTAACAGATAATAGCAACTATAATAAATTCTATTTTTTGGTGTCTGCCAGCAAGCGGTTTTTATTTAAGAGGTATAAATAAGTCGTGTTTACCCAAATATACACACACACACACACACACACACACACACACATATATATATATATAAATTGTTTGAGATAAGTGACGTTTTCATTTTAGATGTAATTCACACCATGCAAGGCAGTAAAGCCACGAAGACAAAGGTTACTGACTGTGCAAGAATTAATTAACGGTTACAATATTAACAACCGAGAACAATAGAAGAGCAATCAGGAAGATATTAGATAACGATTGTATATAATTTAATTAGATAACATTGCATTTAAATCTTTTTAAAATCAAAGCTGGCTGGATAGCATGAGGCCGAACGGTGTTACACAAGCGAAAATTGCAAGAGAAGAAACTGTTAGCATAGAACTTACAGTTATATTTAGATATTTCAAATCGTGAGAACTTGCTAATAATCTAGTCAGTCAGTCAGTTAAGTGCCATACGTGATACACACTTAGTCGATAATATCTCTTTCGATTCACGACTGACAAGGCAGAAGATTTTCCTGCAGTAGTTTTCTATTTATTTCTGAGGTAGACTGTTTAACTACCAAGGCTATAGAACCCAATGTGTTCTTCTATTCATCAACAGGAATTTGAACTCAGCTATCTGATTTCGTATTCACTTTATCCCTTTCGGTCAGTCAGTTAAGTGCCATACAGGCAGAAGATTATTCCGCAGTAGGTTGCCATTGCTTTCTGCGGTAGATTGGTTGCCAGCCAAGGCTATAGAACCCAATCCATCCTATTATTTAACCCGTAACTGGAAGAAAGAGACGGATTAATACCTTTCCCAAGGGTATTTGTGTGTAAGTGTATGCTATGAATTCAACTGGAATTTGAACTCGGCTCCCCGATTTCTCGTTCCAAGCCGATATTCACTGCACCACAACGCACATCCTACAACGTACATACCACAAAGTACAGCGCTTAAATTCATGAAGTCTAGCTACAATAGAGAAAAGTTCATCCAAACAATTACTATGAAAGTATTTATAGAAAAGGCACAGGGAGTCAATTTTACGGCTGTGGAAAAATGACTGGATCCGTGACGCCAGGTAAGGACCAGTAATATTGCTGATTCTTCTTTATATTTTATCAAGAATCTATAAATATATAGTGTAGGCTTTAAGTTTTGTTTAACGGTATATCAACTTATGTGGGTTATTTAATGCCAAAAAAGTGGACTTTAAGACATTATTTTAATGTTTGATTTAGTCAGATTTTGAATAATCTTTTTATTTTATTTTAGAAAACTGAATATATTTTCTAGTTTTGTATACAAAAATGTATTGCTGGTAATAATTTTTTTCCTTCAAAAATGTATTGTTGGTTATATTTTCCCTTCAAAAATATATATATTTTTTTATAAAAGTCTATTTTTATACTTTCATAGTATTTTGGCCTCAGTTTGGGGGTTAACTATTTGCCCATAGATGGAACCTTAAGAGGTTTTACCACTCCGGGTTAGAGTGCACCTGGAAAAAAACAGGTGTGGTTCCATGCTCCTCACAATCTTCCAATCAGAGGCCTTACTGCTGGATGCAGTTTACCGTCATAATCAAGACCCTATAAATATATAGCGAGATCACTAGACCAGATGTAGCAGCAATATTCAAAGTATGGATGAATGATATACTTATAGATATGTAAGATCGATTCAGAACAGAAAAATGATCTAACACGAGAATAAACTAAGTCTCATAGCAGCAGACCTAGCTATGGAGTCGATATAATCTTTCCAGTTCATGTTAGCCCCAGAAGGCATAACGGGTCATTTTCCTTAATATTAAAAAGGAGCCAGCCGGAATTTCGTTTCATACATGACAGAAATTGTGCAACATATATGCATATTGTGCAAGGTAACTTTTCGATGATCCTTTTGATACAATTACTGCATGAAGTGTTTCTTTTATCTTGAACGTAATAATGGAGGGAAATAAGATGCCATTTGATGCTGTTTAAATATTAGAAAGAAAATTAAAAAAAATAAGAAACTCTTTACAAACAGTAGAAAAATACATACGTGCTGTTTATCGAGCTTTTGTCAGAGATGAGATTACTGTTTGTACGATATGTTTAAGAATGGAAAAATAATTTTTCGGTTGGTCTGCAGCCATTGCTGATGACAAAACCGGAAATCTAGGGTACATGAAAAGGGACATCGCAGACATGCTCCACATAGCCCATATTAGCGTAGTATGGTAACTGAATACTCTTGAATAAGTGAAAAGTAAAAATATTTGGTTTGCCTCACAATGGATAAAAATATTAAAAAAATATTAATCAGTCATATCTCCACCTGCTATTCTCTGTTCAAACTCAACAAAAGTAGACCTAAATAATAAAAAAACAAAACTTTCACAAACGATATAAAAATGAATTATTTGCAAAGTTCTCAAATGTAAAATGGCTGAAGAAAACAAAATGAGCCTCAGCCAACCACTCAAAAAGCCGGTTTTCATCCGAATAAGATTATGCTGTGAATCTAGTGGGAAGAAAAGATAAAAAAATAATGCATTCTCCTGTCCCCCCTCCAAATCAGTCGCTGAATTCTCTTGAATATATCACTGTATGATGACGAGTATCTCAGTGTAGTATATATATATATATATATATATATATGGCCGTATCTGATTACCGGGCACACCCGGCACGGGTCCGGGCCGATCCGTGCAATTATAGTGAACATCCGGGCAAGGAAAAATTTCTTCGTCAGAAATCAAACTAAACAATTCATGAAGAAAGAAAGAAAGAAAGAAAGAAAGAAAGAAAGAAAGAAAGAAAAGCGAAGAAAACATTCTAATGAACGCAGTAAAAATCTGTTTATTTATTAATTTTGGGAGAAAAGACTGGTTATACTCAGAAATTCCGAACCCGATTTCCTGCTTTCGTTCACATTCTGGGCCTAATTTTCATTAGAATAGCCGAAAAAATCCGCAAAAATCATAGTTTCTGGAAACGGATGACACTGATGACGCCATCACATTGTCAACTAATAAATCCGGGCAATTTTCTCTGTGCCCGGTGTTTTTTTAGCATCAGCTACGGTCCTGTATATATATATATATATATATATATATATATATATATATATAAAGTCACATAACTTCTAGAATGCACCTTATATATATATATATATATATATATATATATATATATATAAGGTGCATTCTAGAAGTTTTGTGACTTTTTAGGCAAAGCAGTTATAACTGTCTAAGAATATTGTAATTTATTATAGCCTTGCTATCCATCTAACAAGCTGACCTGCTAACTTTTGTAATTCTCCATTTAAGGAGATGGTTGTAACATCTCTTCTACAAAAGACTGCTTGTCACCGCTCACTATTTTGCAGAATGAAGTCTAGGCGTGAACACACTTTGAATGCTCGCTATGCCAGAAAACATTTTATTGACATCAAAACTGTCTGTGATTATCCGGTACGAGAGCTTTCGGCAAATTTCTTTAGTGATTTACAAGGGATTTTGTTGTTAAGTGTTTTTTGTTGTTCAGATAGTTTTTGTGATGCACAATAATAGCTGTAATTATTTAAAGTATAGTGAATATAGCTTAGAATTCGAGTGTGTCTTTTATTCATAAAGAATCATTTGCGCAGCTGAATAAAGGGAGATTTATTTTGAGTGTTATTCGTCGAAATAAGCGGTGTTATTAGTTATAAAAAATACCTATTTAACCAATGTTTTTTACACTTAACTACAAATATTCCTTGAAAATAACTAAAGAAGGAGCCGAAATAATTTGGGACAATAGACACTACGGACAATCTTTACGCTCGATAACTCCCATACAGAAATTATGAGAATATTATAAGGACTAAATAAAAAATTCAGCAAATTTTCCTTGTCTGTCATATTCAAGAAAGATTGGTGGAGAAATTTAAATTATATATATATATATATATATATATATACCCTGTATTTGGGCAGCAATTTCTCTTTCAGGCAAACTTCATTGAAAATGACAAACAAGGTATTATTATTAAGTTTTTTTATATAATTTTTCATGAGTTCTTAGGAGTTTTTATTTTTAGAACATAGATTGTATAGAAATTGACCTTGTGTTTTGTGCTTCTGAGCTCGTTCGGCTATACCCTTTGCCATTATCAAGGGGGATTTTTTTGTACAGGTAATTGATAGGGGTAGAGTTTATGTATGTAGAATCATGTGTGTGTTTATTTCGAAATTAAAACCTAATGATAATACATGTCTGTCATTTTCAATGCTATATATATATATATATATATATATATATATATATATATATACTAGCAGTAGAGTCCGGCGTTGTCCGGGTGTAATGAAAGCTTTAAAACTAATCCATGGTTCTGGAGCTCAGACTCTTTGGACGTTGGCACGAAAGACTAAAATGCAATAGTTGTTTCCAATTAAAGCGAAACAGTAGACTTAAAGAAAAATGAATGGATCTAAGTCAAATTTTGATTTCCTAGTATCGATATCAAATAAGTTTCTTTCGTCGTAAATTCAATTTTAAAGGCTAAATAAGTCCTCTGAGTAAATGGTATCATGGCTGAGACGAAGAAATACAATTATACCTACTTAGAGCCAAACCCGAAGCAAAAACTAAAATAAAATGTCTGAAAAAATACAGACATACAGGCAGATAAACAGACACACACACAAACATCTTGCCTTTTATATATATATATATATATATATATATATATATATATATATATATTATCGAGTTTCTGCACTATTGTAAGAACTGAAAACTTGAAACTTCTGAATATCGTTTCTTATGTCTTTGTCTATGAGTGTATTAAATTTGATTAAACTCGGACCATTCCTTCTATAACCCGATTTTTTCGATTATCGATTTTCGATATTTATCGGGGGTACGTCGACACAAAACCTAGCTATGAACACTCGCAGACGCTTATAGTACAACTGTGTAAATTTTCAAGAAAATCGGTTCAGCCGTTTCGGAGTCTATAGGTAACGAACACACACACAGACAAAGTTCCATTTATAAATAAGTTTAGATATATATATATATATTTCCAAAGCTATATATATATATATATATATATATATATATATATATATATATATATATATCCTAAACATATACTGTTATATATAACAGACAATGCATGTCTATTATGTTTAATCATGAGCCGTTCTAAACATCGTATTTTCGCTTTAATTTCAAGTGAAAATAAAGACAAAATTCTCCAAAATTTGGGTAATTTTTTATTAAGTTGGTTCTAAGCTTTCGGCTCACATGAGCCATCTTCAGAGAGTTTACAGGGACGTTAACATAAAAACATCCACCATCAAAGACGATTTTATCTTGTGTTGACATAAAATAAGCAACGACAACAGTCACCAAATAGCAACAAAATTATTGAAAATCGCCTGAAGACACCACTCATGGTAGAAACCTAGGTCACGTAATAACTCGTTTACAAATGGAATATATATTATAAGAAAGTGAATGAACACGTAGATTAAAACCCACTGTTCAAGCATTTACTTTTATAAAGAGTGCTAGATACAGAGTAGAGCTTAATACAGTATGCTTAATTATTTAATCCTAATTCTAAGTTATAATTCTAACCTATATATATATATATATATATATATATATAGTCATCCGCAAACAGATCTGTTTCACTGCATCACAGCTCATCAGTACGATTAGACATCCGATTGCTTCTAGCCAGGATTGAAGCCCGACGAAATTGACATCAGTCGGCGATTCTACCTTTGAGCTATGTGCGCCGGTAGAGGAAGGTGGACTTTTAGCGTGTTATATACAATGTAAACATACGCCAGTAGATAAGAGTGTTCAAATTCTTTGCTGAATGAACGATGCAAAGATGCTTGAGTAGCTACTGTTTTTTTCAAAGTCTGCCATTCCTCCATAGGGTGTGTGAGCGTAAATAATCATCCGAAGACTGATCTTTTTTCGCTGTATCACAAGTCATCAGTACGGTTAGACATCCGATTGGATCTAGCAAGGATTGAGACCCGACCGAATTGAAGAAAGTGAAAGAACACGTAGATTAAAACCCACTGTTCATGCATTTACTTTTATAAAGAGTGTTCGATACAGAGCAGAGCCTAATATTGTAATTTTGTTATTAAAATTGTTTATAAAAGCATTATATCACTACACAAAATTTTTTTCAGGTTTCAGAACAATACTGTTCTTACTCAGGTGATTTGTTAAAATAAATGGTGAAAATGACTTATTTTTAAAATATAAGATGAATTCATGTTTATTTAGAAAATTAGGGAGTGGTAGTTGAAGAAAAATGCTTTAGGTGTGTCAATATTGTTCAATCAAAAATGAGAATTATGTAACCATGGAGTTTTAACATTTGGGTTGTGAAACGAAGCAGGATTGCCTGGTGTCTAGTCATGTCATTTTTTAGTTTTGCGTAGATAAAATACATAGTGGGACCATAGATTTTAAAAATGTGTCTACAATACTTTTTAACAGCATATTGGATTTGAGCTTTTTTGTTTTATTGAACATTAGATGTTCTTTTTTTTTACTACTACTATCTCATGAGTAAAGAGGTTGGAATGTTTAGGTTAGAATTAGGATTAAATAATTAGGCATATTGTGTAAGGAACAACAATTAAGTATTGTGTGGGTCATTTAAATTAGTAAAATAATTTTTATTTTCTTAAATTGTGTTGAAGTATGATTTATAGATGAAACATTGTAATTAATTAAATTTTAAAGAAAATTATTTTGTCTGAGTAAAGTCCATAATGGGACCTCACAATACTTAAATAGGTAAACAATAATTTTTTAACAGCAGGTTCAATTTTTTTAACTGCATCATGAGTAATGGGGCTGGATTGTTTATGTTAGAATTAAGATTAAATAATTACGGTATATTAAAGTATATTGTAGTTAAAAAAACTAATTAAGTATTTTGTGGGTCATTTATTGCAGTAAAATAATTTTGAATTTTTAATTTATATTAGAGCATAATTTATAAATAAAACATTGTAGTTTTTTAATTTAAAAGAAAGCTATTTTGTCTGGGTAAAATACATTGTGGGAACTTATACTATTTAAATGGTCAGACAACAATCTTTTACAGCAGGCTGGACTTCAGTTTTTTTTAGATTAGATCCAGGACAAACTCATGAGTGAAGGGGTGGAATGTTTAGTTTAGAATCAGGATTTTAATAATTATGGTATACTAAGGTATATTATAGTTCAGAAAACCAGTTAAGTATTGTGTGGGTCATTTATTTTGGTAAAATAATTTAAAAGTTATATTGGAGCATAAGCTATCAATAAAACATTGCAATTAATTAAATTTAAAAAACTATGAGTAAAGGGACTGAAATCTTTTTAAGTTGTAATTAGAACTGAATAAATTTTGTATACTAAGTTATAATGCGGTTAAGAGAACAAAACCAATATTTTGTGGTCCATTTATTTTAATAAAATAAATTTTAATTTTTAAGTTAAATTGGAGCACAATGTATAAATGAAACATTATGATTAATTAAATTTTAATGAGAAATATTTTCGATGTTTCCATAAAAACAGACAATTCATCTCTACGGTTCAATGGTTTCATATTTTTAGGGAACTATAAAATCTGCAGTTTTTCACTCAGGCACAAAGGGCAGATGTCGTAAAACGATTTACAGATTCTTATTTTCTTCCAGAATTTTTTTATTTTACTTTAAGGCCCAAAATATGCATAAATGGATGTTTGGTTTGAGCATATTCTCGTCGAATGAATATCAGTTTATGGTCCGTCATCTATGAGAAAAAAAACAAAAACAAAAAGACAAAACACACAGACATTTTTTTCCCAGCATTATTTTCGTTTTTGATTCAGAAGCGGTTTATTTCTCGACATTAATCATTTTGGGGCACAGCACTGTTCTTTCAACATTATGGTCAGTCATTTTGATCAGCATTATTTTCGTCGAAACGGTATATGCCCATCGAAGTTGGTATATAAAGCTAAGTTAGTAAATTGTTGAGAGCCATAACTGCCAACATTCTGAATGAATACGACACAAAGAAGAAGAAAGCTCTATCTAATGTTATTGAGCACGAGGTTTCTTTTACAATCTTATGACATTTTAGAAGATATATATATATATATATATATATATATATATATATATATATATATATATATATATATATGGGGAGAGTGAAAGAGAGAGTGAAAGAGAGAGAGGGTAGAAGAGAGAGAGACAAGCAGGTTAATTAGCAGATAGATATGAAAACATATCGTTGGGAGATTGCAACGAGTTTAATTTCGAGACTAATCAATAGTGTTTTTCCCTGCTGAACGCTCTTGTCATATTTTTGATCCAACAAAGATCTGAAGTGAACAAATAATAAAATTACAAATAAAAACTGGAAAAAACTAATGTCAAGTAACGCAAAACAGCGAAATTAATTAGTTGACGACATCGTTGTGAGACAATGTTAAGTTGTAGCAAAATGCGTGCTGGAACATGTGATATTTCTTGCTTTCCTGCTTTATTTTGTTTGTTTGTTTGTTTGTTTCTTTCTTTCTTTCTTTCTTTCTATCCCCATCTGTTCGAGATCTATCTATCTATCTATCTATCTATCTATCTATCTATCTGTCCTTTTCGTATCTATCTATCTATCTATCTATCTATCTATCTATCTATCTATCTATCTATCTATCTACGTATCTATCTATCTATCTATCTATCTATCTATCTATCTATCTTATTTGTATATGATCATAGATATGTATCCAAGTTACTTTTTCTTTGTTTTTTATTCTTCTATCTATCTATCTATCTATCTATCTATCTATCTATCTATCTATCTATCTATCTGTCCTTTTCGTATCTATCCTATCTATCTATCTATCTATCTATCTATCTATCTTATTTGTATATGATCATAGATATGTATCCAAGTTACTTTTTCTTTGTTTTTTATTCTTCTATCTATCTATCTATCTATCTATCTATCTATCTATCTATCTATCTCCACTGTTCACGTCCTTTTCGTATCTATCTATCTATCTATCTATCTATCTATCTATCTATCTATCCTTTTCACTGTTCACGTCCTTTTCGTATCTATCTATCTATCTATCTATCTATCTATCTATCTATCTATCTATCTATCTTATTTGTATATGATCATAGATATGTATCCAAGTTACTTTTTCTTTGTTTTTTATTCTTCTATCTATCTATCTATCTATCTATCTATCTATCTATCTATCTATCTATCTATCTATCTATCTATCTCAGACTGTTCATATCTATCTATCTATCTATCTATCTATCTATCTATCTATCTATCTATCTATCTATCTGTTCAGACTGTTCATATCTATCTATCTATCTATCTATCTATCTATCTATCTATCTATCTATCTCAGACTGTTCATATCTATCTATCTATCTATCTATCTATCTCTTTGCAAACACGATCTGCCATCATTGAATCATTTGATTTTTTAGGGTTTATGAACATTTTGTAAGTTATTTAAAGCCAGAAAATACTTTTAGATTGTAAGAATTTATATGAGATAATAATGATTTACGGTGACAAATTCTACTAATTAATCAATAACTGGAGAGAGAAAAGGTTAATTAATACTTTTCTCTAATGTATCTGCGTATATGTGTTTAAAACTAAACAGACTGAAACTGTAACTCGGCTCGCATTCCACAACCCGTAGGTCTAAGCTTACAGCACCTGACCTTCCAAACCGGTCGTCCATCTATGTACTGAACAGTATAGATTTTGCTTAACTTGCTTCAACGTGATATGGTCGTAACTTTGCTTAACTTGTTTCAACGGGATATGGCCGTAAATGAAATTTGTTTAAATTGAGAACGGAAAAATAAGCAAATATAGTTTCATCCGTTTTTTTATGGCGTGCCATATATTGCGAGTATAATGCGAGTTTTTATGATGAGTTTTTCTTTACGCAAAATATATGGAGTCGCACTATACACAGGTAATTTTTGGAGGGGTTAAAAATCAAATGTTTTTGATAACCGGTCGAACTCTACACAGGCAATTTTTCTGTAGGGGTTAAAATTCATGCAAAAAATTTCAAGGGTCGCATTATACGTGACGTCGGATTATACACGAGTATATACGGTGTCTTTGATCTGGTATTTAAAGTCGGGCTGACAAAGGATGACACTATGAACAGCTGATGGTAAAAGTTCGGGGTAGTACCTTATTTGCATAACGTACAGGGGTTAGAGAAGATAATAGAAACACCTTGAAATTTTTAGCAAAATTACTTCAATATGAAGAGTAACCGCCTTTGGTAGTAATTACAGCTTGAATTTTGTGCGGAATCGATTTGTACAAAGTTTGGATTGTTTCCAGGGTTATTTTATCCATTCTTCAACTGAAACAGTCTCCAATTATTTCAATGATGATGATAGACGACATAGACTCCTTAATTGATTTTCTAAAATGAACAATAAATGTTCAATGATATTGAAAGCTGGGAACTCTGGTGGCCAGATAAGATATTCTACTTCACTAGAATGTTGCTCGTACCATTCAAGTACAACTTTAGCCCTATGAATGGGTGCATTTGGGCAGCTCGAGGTGGTGTAATGGTTATCAAGCGTGTCTCGCTTGAACCATTACAATTGAGTAATGAGTTCGATCCTCACTGGGTGTCCCATACTGTTAGCTTTGTGCCACATCTAAGCTGCGCTTACGAAATCACCATATGAATTGGTGCATTATCATCCTAAAAGATGGCATTTCATCCGGAAACAGTTTCTGAATCATGGGATGACTTTTATAATTTAAAATTATTAAATAGTCCTGACTGTTGATTTTAGTAAATTTCTTTAAATAATATATATATATATATATATATATATATATATATATATATATATAACAACAATTTTAGCCAAAAAAAAAAACAAAAAAAAAAAACGAAGTTCTATTAATATTAAACCAAAACAGAAAAGTAGTCAAGCTTTTGACCGTTTAATCGAATTTTCCAAATTATGCTATTATGGTACTAGGTGTTTCTATTATTTTGTCCACCTCCTGTATGCCAAAAAGAAATTACATTATTTGTATATAACTGAATGAATTCCGTTCAAAACATAGAAAACATAATATGTTTGCTTTATTCAATACAGAAAACTGTTTTCTATAGCTACCCGAAAAAAGTTAACACTGTTGTATTGCTGAATAACACCAAAAATTTGATAATAAAGTGATGACATCAATTGAAACTCGTGCTCCAATTATCATCGCTAGAAATGTTGAAGGTCATGTACCATAAAAACAAATTATTCATAGGGAATTGTCAAAAGAATAAGAAAAAAAAACAATCTCGTTGTTTGTAAAATGTTACGCAGTGGTTTTTAGATAAAATTACGAGAGACACATTATTGTTTTATTAAGCTTGGTCGGGACAAATGTTGCTTTTTTGCAGAGATTTACGCAAACGTCAATTGTTGGAAAAGTACGAAGTTAAATATTAAATATTGCATTTATCTTCCTACTTACGAATACATCTTGAAAAATCTTTCAGCTTTCTCTCTGACTCTCTCTTATATATATATATATATATATATATTACGTAAAGTTACGAAGATTACCAAAACGGTTTTAACAACAGACCTATTTAATTTATTTGTTTGGACATTTAATGGATACTCGTATTTGAGTGGATATTCTGTTTTTTATCAAACAGTATATTTATATATTTATTTCTACCGGCCTGGTTATTTACGATAAATTTTATTACAAAAATGTAAGTCATTCGGCAGGATACGACCCTGCAACCCCTAAGAACGTAGAAGAATCCACCAATTGATCTGGTGCGTCTTATACCGCTCGACCACAAATGATTACACAGTCTAATCGAATCAACCCTTACATAACACAATTTTCGAATCTACGTAAATAACCATCTCTTTTCTGAAAGTGCATTGTAATGTCAACAAATATAAACATGAACTGTTACGGAAAGTCTCGAATTTAAACGAAATAACGAAATATATCTATATATGTATATAGATATATATAGATATAGATCTATCTATCTATCTATCTATTTATCTATATATATTAATATACATGATTACAATAAGGAAGCATTAATAATGACAGACTAAACATCCGAAAAACAATGCTACCTTTACAGTAACTTAAATCGTCAAATAACCCAAAGAGGACCACCACGTAGGTTAAATAATGGGAAAGAAAAAAAAAGAAACAAACCGCACGCAAGAACAATACGTCTAGTGCACGTTTGAAAGAAAGAAAACCCAACACGAAACCTTAACAGTAATGTGCTCTATACGAAAGTACGAAAGTAGAGCAATATATATATATATATATATATATATATATATATATATAAATTTGTATGTATTATATATATATATATATATATATATATATATATATATGTATATATATATGAGTGTGTATATGCGTTATGGCATACAATATATATATTTATATATATATATTATTGTGTTTGCGTTTCATAGTTATCATTTGATGTCTTCTAGTCTAGCTAATTATGTAATCTGGTTACATGACGGACTTATTTATGCAAAAAAATCACTCTCCAAATATATATTAATGTCTGTGTGCGTGTGTTACGTGCATGGATGTGTGTGTGTGTGTGTGAAATCGTATTTGTTTATGGCTTCGTTAAGTGGCATTTTGTCATTAGTAAAAGCGACGTCTTCGTTCGACATTTTTCACGACTTTGTCTCTCATTCCTGATTAACTTTCGTTTGCAATCAAATGTTCAATGCAAACAAAATCGGTTGCTATGACGGCTAAATTAATCGCTCTTAATGAAGTACCCGAACTGACAAGGGACAGCATTAATTCCTTAATATTCTCGATATTATGAAGTGGGCCATGCTCACCATGTGATGAAAGACGATTTGTTTTTGACCAGATATCATTGTCCTCCGCCCCGTGTCACCAATATAATTAGGATTCCAATTTGCTGATGAACAAACATTTATCACAACTTAGAAATTGGAAACTCCAGCTATAATCGTAACAATGGTTTCTTTGAAAAATACTCATACGCTGTCATTGCAAAATCCATGGGAAGCACTATCAAAAGTAACAGAACATCGCACCATTGAAATACTCAGATCTAATAGGCGCGGCATATTTATAATAACCATTATTAATTTTATCATAATACTAGCAGTATAGCCCGGCGTTGCTCGGGTGTAATGAAAACTTTAAAACTAATCCATGGTCCTGGAGCTCAGACACTTTGGACGTTAGCACGAAAGACTAAAAAGCAATAGTTGTTTCCCGTTAAAGCGAAACCGTAGACTGAAAGAAGAATGAATTGTGTAAGTCAAATTTTGATTTCCTGGTATCGATATCAAATAATTTTTTTCGTCGTAAAATGAATTTTGAAAGCTACATAAGTCCTCTGGTATCATGGCTGAGACTAAGAACTACAATTATAACTACTTAGAGCCAAACCCGAAGCAAGAACTAAAATAAGAGGGCTGAAAAAATACAGACATACAGGCAGATAAACAGACACACACACAAACATCTAGCCTTTTATTTAAATATATTATCGATTTTCTGCTTTATTGTAAGAACTGCAACCTTAAAACTTCTGAATATCGTTTCTTATGTCTTTGTTTATGAGTGTATCAAATTTGATTAACCCGATTTTTTCGATTTTCGATATTTATCGGGGTTACCTCGACACAAAACCTAGCCAAGAACACTCGTAGACGCTTATAGTACAACTGTATAAATTTTCAAGAAAATCGGTTCAGCCGTTTAGGAGTCTATAGGTAATGGACACACACACACACACACACACACACACACACACACACACACACACACACACACACACACTCACAAAGTTCCATTTATAAATATGTTTAGATTAAAAAAATGATAGATTAAAGCTTTGCTTCATAAATGCTTACAGGTTGATTGCTATATTTATTGGCAATATTTTACATTTATTTAACAAAGAAAAGGGAAGTGCGTTGTGGTGCAGTGGATATCGGCTCGGAGCCGAGTTCTAATTCGTGATGAATTCCCTGTTTCCATTTACGCGCAAATACCCTTGGGAAAAGGGTCTTTTCCTTCTAGTTATGGGTTAACTAACCGGTCATATTGGGTTCTATAGCCTTGGCTGGCAACCAGTCTACTGCAGAAAGTAATGGCAACCTACTGCGGGACAATCTTCTGCCCGGTCAGTCATGTCTTTTTCGCGATATGATCACCAAATCGTGTATCACATATGGCACTTAACTAAATGTATAGTTGATATTTTCGATTATCTCATGCTGCTGGGTGTGAAGTTAACCCCATCGGACCAGAAGATGATCTGAAGATTAAAGAAAAATATATATGTCTTTATGGAAAAGACGAACAGAAATCAATAACTTCGCAAACTTTCCCCTGCTGAACGACTGTGTGTGAAAGATCGAAGACATGTCTGAAATCGGAGTCATATCTTTACTCGAAGAACTGAATCAAACAATTGTCATGCACTTAGATAAGCTCGCAAAAGTCTCTCGAAGAATACATCTCCATCAGAGAGGCAGCTGTTCACGTTTACTATGGCGACGGCAGAAGCCAGTAATGAATACCTCGACAAAATCATTGAACTTCAACAGAACCAGATTCAATAGCAATTATTCAGAATAACAACGCTCTTAACGTTTTGATGTCCCAAAATCGTAGCGTAACCTCTTATTGCTAAGAAAGACCTTGGAATACTCATATCGTTTGTTACAACATATCTTTGCGAGGAATATTTTTACAGGACAGTAGACACGAAAACAAAGAAAAGAAACAAACTTTGTTGAGAAAATCATATTAGAGTGGAATTTGCCAAGATGAAGCCGCACATTTCTGAACTTGTCTCCGAAAGTCTACAGTAGAAATCGTATTAATTTGCAGTAAATATTCATTGAGGTTTTTTCTGTGTGTGTGAAAGTCAAGTTTTGTTGGTTTTGTGTGATTTTGCGTGAAACTGATGGAGTAGAAGGTTGACCCTTGTTACCTGTTTAGAATTAGATGTCTGGTTACTTCTAAAGTCGTTTTTGTTCTCTTTCACTTACAGTAGACATTGTTGTTAATTTCTTTTCATGTCTTAAAAGACAGTCATGAAAAGAAAGTAATATAAACAAACCCTTGAAAATGCCAAAAGAATTGTCCGAAGTAGACTGAGACAATAAACATTACTGAGAATTTTTATACTCTTATACTTCTACCAAACTGAAAACTTTAAGACTATTAGTAAAATTTAGTCTCACTATTAGTAAAATTTAGTCTCACTCATTTAGTCTTTACAATTATGATCCACCATGCCTTGTTTACGATAGAAAATCATGACCATTCCTGTAGAAAAAGTAAATTTTACTCAGACAGCTTCTTCACCAAAAATGTTACTCTCTGGAACATACTTCACTAACCACTACAATCTTAACCTCTTCAAGCTCTGGGTCAGCCGTTATTTATTCTACATATCTTCATAATATACACTTAGTTCTACCTTCAATCTCGCTCAGTAAAACTCAATTGATTTTTCCTTGTCTTCCATATTCAAAGAAATATACACTACCGGCCATAATTATTAGGTCACCCCAGTTTTAAAAAACATGATGTATTTCATACTATTTTTTATTATTTATTGCCAAGTGGATAATTCTAAATGAAAATAAAATGATTCTTTTGCTATTATTACTTTGCAAAATTCTACAAGGCAGCCAGAAAGCCTTGGCTTTGGCCAGTCAATAATAGGAAGAGACTAGCATAGGTAAGAGATCACAAAAACTGGACACAGGAACAGTTCATTTGATGCACATGTTATTGTGCAGTATTAACAAAAGAACTATTCTATTTTTATTTAGAATTATTCATTTGGCAACAAATACTAAAAATAGTATGAAATACATCATTTCTTTTAAAAAATTGGGATGGCCTAATAATTATGACCGGTAGTGTATATCAATTGTATGTATATAAATTTTTAATTACTTAAAGTCATGGATTATAAAAAAAAGTAATGAATTATAAGTGAAAATAAATGTGAATTATAAGAGAAAAATTCATAAGCTAGGCAAAAACTACTAAACTATTGTTATAAAACTTTAGTTGCAGAATATGGCTTCTATTGTTATCCTTGTCGCCTCTGTTTCCGTTGGCTCTTTCCTAAAATAATCCTTAGCCAAATGTTTTCCACGACACATTGTAACGTCGTCCATTTCTTGAGCGTTTTCCATTAAAACTATGCGACCAGAGTCAAGCTCTAAGCAGTCGTTCTACCTCATGTTTTGCCCGTAAAATAATTCATGATGGATATTTGACAACTTTTGTATTTTCTCACCCAGCACCAGACACTGTTTTCATGACCATCGATTACACTCGATTCAATAAAACATTTGTAAGCCACTAGGCAATAAACATTTTTTCCCAATATCCAAGTATAGTAGAGACATCGATTGATTTCAATAATGCAATAAGGGAATTTTTAGACGATCAATTTGTTTTTAGACAGTATATGCGGATGGAGAATCGTGTTTAACCCTGTTGTGATTTGCTATACCGTAGAGTAGATCAGAATTTAATTATATATTTTTCCCACTGTGTGAACTGTAGTCAGGGACGAAATCCATATTGCGTTCGACGACGTTATTTCGACAAAACAACAAGGACAAAAAAATATTGGAATACCGTTTTGACTTATGACTGACTTGATCTCAAAGTAAAAAAAAAAAGAATGAATATTGCTTTATAGACTAGAAAATAAATTGTGGAACAAAACAATGTGTTTTATTCTCAGTGAATTTCCATAGATTATTTTCTCCTGTCCTCAATTGTTTGCAAATCGTAGCACGTAAACCATTCAGGGAAGATATTTCACTGCCTACCTTTTTCTCCCTGTTTTAATTCAGTCGGTCAGTTAAGTGTCCTACGGGATACACGCTTTGGTGATCATGTTTCTTTCGATCCATAACTGACTAGGCTTAAGATTTTCCCGCGGAAGTTTTCCATTTTTTGCGGTAGACTAGTTGACTATAAAAGCTAATATGCATTACCGTTCATCTCATAGATTGAAGAAAATGTGATGGATTAATACCTTCCCCAATGGTATTTGCGCGCAATTGAGTTCAAAGAATTTAAGTGGAATTCAAACTCAGCTCTCCGATTAGGTGGTTTAATTGCTGCTATTTGAAACATTAAAAGAAAAGAAATAGTTTTATGATCTTTACACTTCTGTTTGCTTGAAATGTGGACCAGATTTCTTATTCTTTGTCGAGCAGTAGAGTAAGTTTTTGTGCTCTTTTTATAGTGCTGACGGAAAATTAGTGAAAGATATCTGGAGCAACGGATTAAAACCAAATGTTTTGTGAAGATTAGTAAAAGTGAAATGGGCAACCTATTAAAAGGATTTATTTTGAATAGGCTATGAGATGCTTTTGAGCGGCACGATTTAGGATTAAGGAAGATTGAGAAAATATGTACTATGACACAGGAGTTGAGCAACCAAACTGATAAAGAACAAAAGTAAATACTTAATTGGAAACTCTAAAAGGAGTTGTGAAAATCTGGTAGGAGAAAAAAAAAGTACTTTAGTCTAATAAGTTGATTCTATTTCGTACTGACTAAGAAATCTCTTGCAAAAAAAAAGACATCCACTTTACTGAGAGGGAAAACAGATATACTGCGAATAGAAGGTATATATAAACTGAAACTGTTTATTTTACTTTCTTTTCATTTCTGACTAAATTCTGCTCATTCTGGTTCACTTCCAGTAACCTCATGAGTTCTTGTGGCATTATTGCCTTACTTAGTGCGACATGACTTTATATATATATATATATATATATATATATATATATTCCATCCATACCTAACTTAGATATATATATATATATATATATATATATATATATATATATATATATATATAAGTATAGGGTCGGTATGGATGGAATAATATTCCGTATCCAAAGAAACACTATTCTTAAAAAAAGTGCTCAATACAAAGTAGAGCAAATAATATTTATTTAAAATTTGTAACATAAATATTTTATAACATCATTACAAAAGTAACTACTTTCTTTCGACACTATCTGTCTTATCACGGATAAAGCTGAAAGAAAATTGCTGTATTTGTAGTTATAATATAACGTAATTATGTTCTAAATTCTAAATAAATACTATATATATATATATATATATATATATATATATATATATATATATCATATCTAAAGTATGAAGAGAGAGAGAAAGGGAGAGAGGGAGAGGGAGAGAGAGGTTAAAAATGATTTTTCTCTAACAAGATTTCGGAAATGCTTTCAAACTGGGTCGAGTTTCCAATATTCGATGTGTTCCGTTGGATATCACCATGAAAAATGTAACTTTTATCGGAGCACTGACACTGGCCAGAAATAAGCAAATAAAAAAGCAACTACTTTTGAAAGGAAACTATAAATACATAGGAAGAGAAACTTTATTTTCATTTAAATTTTATATTGAGCAAAATATGAAGTCAGAACTTATGGTTTTCGGCAAAATAAGCAACAAGCAAAGCAATATGCAAATTCCAAATGAGTAGATAGCAAAATTAAACAGTCATGACATATTTTAGTAGAAGACAAAAACTTCGAAACCTCATTACGAAAAATGCCTTTCAAAAGCTAAACAAAGTATTAATAAACAGTAAAATGACGTTATAAACAAAGAAAACAGACCTGAACTGCTATGTAATATTGGTCCTCCTATACAGCAGAGGATGCGGCATAATCATGTCACAAATAAAGAAGAGACTTGAGGCAACAGAAATATCGTTCCGCTGGAGGATGCTAGGATGACCACGGACAGAACATGTGACCAACAACTAAGTTTTATGGAAAATGGAAACAAAAAGGGCAAAAAAATCCTAGAAAACAATCACTTAGTGGACTAAATCGCTGGTTCGTGAATTTGGTGGCATATTAATTGTGATTTCAATCTCTGGGCCAGGCAGTACGTATTTGGATTCAGTGGAAATGAGTGAGAAATAACTGGACAGTACTAAAATAAGAAGCAGACAAAATAAACATAGACATAGGCGTTAAACAAATCCCTGTAGGTTACCCAGATCTATAGACTCTTGATGAAGATGGGAGAACATAACGGTCAAAACATTGTGATAAAATCAACAAGGACAATATTTCGATTGTAAATAGTGTAAAGAAGTATAAGTTCTCATCCCAAAAATTAAGAGAGGAAATGAATGCTTTTACGTAGCATCAGATAGAGGCAGTTGATATTTCTAGGTGCCGGAATGAGGAAAGAGGGGTTGGAAATTTTGATACATTGAAGTTAAGTAGTACAGAGGAAAGCAACGAATAGCCTACCTAACTAGTATAAAGTGTTGATAGAAGTGAGAACAAAGAGATATAGCAAAAAAACTTAAATGTACCCAGAGCTAGGAAATTGTGGAATAATGATGTGATTTACCACGTTCTGATGTGCCCGTTTTCTCTCTTAATTTATGGGAAGAAGAGTTACCATTATTTGCACTATTGAAATAGAAAAAAAAAGATGAGTTGTATCTTGAAAGGTATCACTTTAAAATCCAATTTATATCCAAGCTTGAACACCGATCACTAGACTAACAAAGAGTCTCCAGATGTGTGTTTCTACATGTGACACTTACGGAGTACATGCCTTTTTCTGTAAAGAAATAACTTAAAATGAATCTAGGGGTTGTCGGCTCCAAATCGTTACAAATTGCCCTTTGGCTCATTCTTATCAATAATCAGTTATCGACCATGCTTTTTTTTTATTTTAGGGCAAGTAAAAAATTAAATGAATCTTTGCTGAACCGATATTCGTAACCACCACCCGTCAGAATTGAAATGGAAACACGCTATTGTTTTTCTTCACGTTTGTCTTGTGGCAACATTAGAAATAAACGAATTTATAAAATCATCTAACGTTTCCTCAAAAGCTGTGAATGGGTTCCAAGATCACACTATTACATTTGGGATAAAATTAATCGAAACTAAATTTCACAAAAATAGCAAAACATGTCATTTGTAAGGATAGAGGTAGATGGAGGGTTTGAACGATTAAAACGGTACATTTTCCTCCCAGCAAATAGGATAATGGTCTTTTGTTAATACTATGGTGAAATGTATTGGGAAAATATATGAAATAAAAAAAATTTGTTTTATTTTGATGATCTGAAGAATCAGGGTCATTGATTGATGTTAAAATTTTTAGATTATATTCGTTTAAGTTACTTTCTCCTGCAGCCGTGTTTGTTATGTTCAATGTTATATTCCCCCCCAAAATCAAAATCAAATAATAATAATAATAACAATAATAATAATAATTCGTAGTATCTGTGAATATTTAATGGCTTTGCTATCTTGCTATCTTTCTTTCTTTCTTTCTTTCTTTCTTTCTTTCTTTCTTTCTTTCTTTCTTACAGTGAGATCAAACGGTGTCTCTGATATGTCTTTTTCGAATTTCATAACGATATAAACGGAGCAATCCATTATTTATGAGGTATTGGCAAGGCGTTTCTTTCTTTCTTTCTTTCTTTCTTTTACGCCTTGGCAATAAAAACGGAAAATTCCATTAGTTATTAGGTATTAGCAGGGTGTTTCATTCTTTTTCGCATTAAATTTAACCAACGTTTCTGATAACACATTACTCAATAACTCTCGGGCATGACATATAGATGGCACCACTAATAAAAATTCTATATATTTTTATGAAGTACTAACCTTCAAATGGCACGTAACGAAATTTAGGCCCACTTGTATTATTAGTTTACAAATCACAGTTATTTAAGTGAAATTACTGTTGCAAATTTTCGAAACAATGGAAAAATCAGAATTTCGTGCGTTGATAAAGCATTGCTTTCTGATGGGGAAAATACCGTTCAAGCAAAGCAATGGCTTGAGAAGTTTTAATCCGACTCTGCTCCGTCTCGAAATAACGGTTAAAAGGTGGTATACTGACTTTAAACACAAATAATGCTGAACGCTCAGGTCGCCCAAAATTGGCGGTTGTCCCGGAAAACGCCAAAAAATCCACAAACATGTTTTGGCCGATCGTAAATTGAAGTTGCGTGAGATAGCAGAGGAGTTGAACATATCAGAAGGCGGTGTATTCACTACTTTGCACGAACATTCGTCAATGAGGAAGCTGTGTTCGTAGTGGGTGCAGCATTTGCTCACAGTCGATCAAAACTATATATTTATTATTTATGAACGTATTGGCAAAGCGTAACGGTGATGCTAATAAAAAAAAGACAGATAGATATAAGCAGAATTATAAGATAATCCTAAAATAGTATGTAACTACGACGTGGATAAATTATATGTATATTTTTTTACTCTAGCAGTTATCCATATATATAGTTTGGAGGATAGTCTTGCAACAAACTTTCAAGGAAGAAACGTTAAAAATGTCATTTCATTATAGTTGTAAGCCAGGATGACTCTTCACAGACTACCTTTATTATCTGCTAATTACCATGCATTCTTGGGGTTCTCTTAAACTAATTTCCACCACGGCTAGAAAGCACAGTCTACCCTGCTATTTAAACTATAGCTAGGTGAGAATGGTAGCCATTTTTGGCAATATTATTTGGATAAACGTGAACGCAGCAGACTAGGATTGAATTTGAACTTGGTTTGCGGATATTTCACTTTCCACGAAAGGCAATTACTGCATTGAACAGCGACCGTAAGCTCAGCTGGTCTATTGTGACGGTTGAAAGTAACTTTTCCCTGTCCATGGTATAAGAAACAGAACATTACAAGTATTTGAAAATACAAGATAATTATCCAGTATGGCTTGATAAAAAATGGACTGCTATATTGATAATACTGCGAATGCCCCAAAGAAAATTATTTGGTTATTGAGTAATGGGTATTCTATAAGAATTAAAATTCTATAAGAATTAAAATTCTATAAGAATTAAAATTCATAAGAACTCGTTACAAAAAGAAACTTGTGTAAACCTATGCTTCAAGTAAAGTCTACATCTGTAGACTTTACTTGAAACATAGGTGTGCAATAAAATCATGCTAAGTGACGTTAGTGTGATTCAGCTTACCGATTCTTTTTCCCGCGCAAGAAACAGTTGCAGAGCCCGAATTGACAAATACCTTTAGTTATTGATTACCCTTATAATAATCTTATTATTAAATAATATAGACTAGTATCAAAGGCAAGATGGAATAAACGAAACTAGAAGGAACAGTTAGGGTCGAGATTTCTAATAGTAATGATTGCACCATTTAATTTGATGTATTACCTTGTGGATGTGTGTTGTGGTGCAGTAGATATCGGCTCGGAATGAGAAATCGGGGATCCGAGGTCGAATTCTAGTTGAATTCCTTGCATTCACATACGCGCAAATATCCTTGAGAAAGGTATTAGTTCGTCTCTTATTGGTTAAAAAACAAAACTGATTGGGTTTTATAGTCTTGGCTGGCAACTAGTCTACCGCAGAAAGTAATGGCAAATCTTCTGCCTAGTCAGTCATGTCTCTTTGGAGACATGATCACCTAATCGTGTATCACGTACGGCACTTAACTGACTGATTGCTTAATGCTCTTTCTTTATCTATCCCTCAGGGTTGTTATCAGGTTTTCTGACATATTTATTACATCCTATGAAGCCAATTACTTTCATCTTTCGTTTTCTGTTACGTCCAACATCATTCATCGTAACTGCCGCTATTTTATCTTGTCATAGAGCAGCTCTGTTCCTACCTAAACCACAGACTGGGTGTACGATTTGTTCAAGGAGAGCCAGATGGGGAATGGTCGGTGCTACTATATCAAGTATTTTATTTTCTGAGTAGAGGATCCCATACGAGCTTTGTTTTCCTTTTGATTTAATAAAATAATTATTTTGAACATAGCATATGTCCTACTTCTTTTACTTTACTTATCATCCGTAGTTTTCGCATTAATTAAATTTCCTAAAGTGTAATAAAACGCGTATTTCTTATTTAAAAAAAAAAAGAAAAATTGGTAAAAATAGACAAAAAACTATATGAAATAGTTCAGTGATTTATCAGAGAGTTTCATGGTGATTATTTTCAAAGGTCAGTTAAGAAATGGTAAGATTTTAGCTTCGATCGGCGCAAATTAATCCGATTGTGAAGAGGCGAAGTCAAGGTAAATCACATTGCGTAATTGGCATAATTGTCATATATGATTGGCTAATAATTACAGTCAAATATGATTGGCTGATAATTATTAGCGAATATGACTGGTTGATAATAACTAGATGATGTGATTGATGAGTAATTATAGGGTTAAAAGGAAGGAGTTAATGAGACTTTTGGTACGAGGTTGTTAGAATTACTAGTCAAGTACGCCGAGTTATTGTGAATAATGCATTGAAGTAGAACATTTAGAGATTGATACTAAGTCGTATAATTGTATAATGTTAACTTGCAAAGTCATATAAATGAAGACTAAAAGACAGCTGAAGAAACTTTCTAGACAGTAATGATTATGGAAAAATTCGAATTTATTCGGACGGAAAAGTCAAATTTATATAAAATTATTGAATTAAAACCAAATTATGGAATCATACACAATTTAGATATATCATGACGCTTATATTTATAATCATAACGATACAATTGAGATTTTTGGGACTCATATGTGCGTTGGGGTGCATTGGATATCGGCTCGGAACGAGAAATCGGGGAGCCGAGTTCGAATTCCAGCTGAATTCATTGCATTCACTTACGCGCAAATACCCTTGGGAAAGGTATTAATCCGTCTCTTCCTTCAAGTTATGGGTTAAATAACAGGATAATTTGGGTTCTATAGCCTTGGTCGGCAACCAGTCTACCGCAGAAAGCAATGGCAAGCTACTGCGGGATAATCTTCTGCCCAGTCAGTCATGTCTCGAAAGAGACATGATCGCCCAAGCGTGTATCACGTATGGCACATAACTGACTGACTGAATGAGGAAGGATAAAGTGAAGCATTAAAATCTCACGGGTCTTAATGAAAGAAACGAAGGGTAGAAGGAAAAAGCCAATGATCTATCCCAGGGGTTTTCAAACATTTTGTTTTAAGGACTCCTTTATTAAAAATTTATCCATGGGTGACACTTGCACCCTGAAAAAAAAGTAAATTTGAACATAAAGCTCTTGCATGTGTAAAATAATTTTTTGTATAAATAACGTTGACATGTGATGGGCGATAGTGCAAGCTTTTGTCATTCCCTCTCCTACTCTCTTCCTGACACCCCCTGCAACCTCTCACTCCTCAACATTCCTCCTGTGTAACCCCCTGCACAACAGTGGCAGTAAGATGCCTTGCTTGACATGATTATAAAAAATATTGAAAACATTAATAAGTAAAAATAAATTAAAAAAATAAGTTTTTTTTTGAAAATTTATATTTTGAATTTCACGTGATGAATTAATTCACGGACCCCTATCTTATCCTTGGGGAACCCATGTGGTCCACGGACCACAGTTTGAAAACCCCTGATATATCCAACGGATTTATGTAAATGGATGAAATACCAGAGATTGTGAGGGGGAGAAACTGTGCTTAGAGTTAAAAAGAAAACGCTGTGGAGATTCATGACCACCTATGTAATGAAGAAATCCGCACATAAAATAATGAATACGATTATGAATAGAAAATACGATTTTATTGAACAATGATTTTTAGTATCTTTTACGGATTTCCTCCGAATTGACAGAGCATCTTGTGAGTGATTCACTCTTTCTATTTTACAACCTCCTATGCCAGGGGTTGGCAACATTTTGCTAATTATGTGCTGACTTAGGATTTTAAAATTTGGTGTGCCAACAGCATAAGTATTTTTTTTATACAAATCAAGGTGAATATACCTGTTCTAATGCTTCTAAAACGAAGCTGCTATCTGTTAATCATCATAACCGCTCCTATCCCCCCCACTAGCCTCCCTGAAAGCAAAACTCTGCGCCTCCTTGGTCTAACTCTCTCAGCAGACTTCAAGTGGAATGACCATATCGAATCCATAGCTAAATCCGCGGCTAAGAAGGTCGGTTCACTGTGTTGGGACAGGAAGGTTTTTTTTCGTCTGAATCCATCCTGCACATATAAAATCTACAATCCGCCCGTGTATTGAATACTGCTGCCACATCTGGTTGGATTCCCCTGCTATTCACCTCAGGGTTCTTGACAAAATCCAACGGAGAATCTGTAATGCGATCGATACCGACTTGGCATCTCAGCTGCAGTCACTCTATCACCGGCGTAATATGGCTACCCTGTCTCTCTTATAGAAATACTTTCACGGTTTCTGCTCCAATGAACTTAGCTAACTGGTGCCCCCTATGTATGAATTTACTCGAGCCACTAGACTACCAACTAGGTCCCACTCTTTTACAGTGAAACCAATGAAATGTAAACGCAACTTCCAACAGCTTCTTTTCTAGCACTTCGCAACTGTGAAATTCCCTTCGGTATACTTGCTTCCCCGACAGCCACAATCTTTAAGAATTTAAACGTAAGGTCAATAGTCATCTCCTATTTCACTAAATCGCATCCGTTCTCTCATGCTCTTTTCTCCGTCGACTCCACTCTCGTCACACCAGTATTCTCATCCTTCTCTTACTCTCTTCATGACACCCCCTATAACCTGTCCTTCTTTCTCATCACTTTCCTCTTATGTAACGCCCTGCGCACTAGTGCCTTGCTTGGGGTGAAATGATTAAAAAATATATAAAATAATATGTAAACCACATTAATAGAAATAAACCGTTTTAAAATATATTTTTAATTTTTTAAATAATTAATGGGAGCCTTATCCTTGTATGGTCTTAGTCAATTGTTCAATATCGGCAACATACTTTGTAACATCGAGTTTTACACAATTTTCGTGCCATTAGAAATTGCATGGTGTGCCACGTGTGGCACGCGTGCTGTAGGTTGCCGAACCTTGCCTTATAACACAGATGAAGCAACGCAAACCTCTCGCCAATATCTTATTATCCCCATCGCAAATTTTCTAACAAGCAAGAAGATGTTCCATTAAAACGGATCGAAGTTAGCAGTAAATGAAACAGTGTTATTTTTAAAATTTTATTGGTTTCACTATTGAATCATATTATTTTAGTTATGGCATTTCTGTATAAAAAATAATATTGCCCAAATGTTTGCCAAGGCTTCGGCGGCACACCTCCACTCGATGGTCAAAACTTTTGATATCTCTGCATAGCTGCTCTTTGATCTCACCAATATGCTTTTTTATCTCATCTTTCAGCTGTTGAATTGTTGTTAGCTTGTTGGCATGAAGGAATGAGGGTGGTTCGCTACAATGTGCGTGGCATGACGGGTCTTAGCTGTGAAGGTTAGAACTAGCAGAGCAAAGAAATGTAGTTAGTTTGAGCACTTTATATGGAAATAGTGACAGAGCAGTGAGAGGCTTGCGACGTTTTCTTGTAGGCTGGAAAATAATTTGTCACCTACTAGGACACGGAAACGCCTTCGGGCTCTATCGAAACTGGAAACTGAAGACTTGGCCGCGTCTTATCATATATGGCAACAGTAATCTACTTTTAGTCTTATCAGGATCTCAGAAATCTACGTTATATCAGGAGGAGTCAGAAACTTACTAGAGCGTTACAGGAAGCCGAATTTAAAAATGCATCGCACGTATAGAGGTCTGGCACGGTACATATCCGAGGGATCATTATAATTGGTATATATAACTGATGATGGAATATAACTAGCTTGGTTTTCGAGGAATTTCTTAGTAAGAAGGACAATCTCATTGAATATTTGTTTTTTCCAAGAATCGTTACTTTGGGATTCAGACTTCAAAGTGAATATTTTTTTTGAGTTCTACAATCTTAGCCTCTTCAAGTGTAAGGTTAAGCGCTTTCCGACACAGTCGCTTAAACTGCACTCCTTGCTTACTCTTCTCACACAACACTCTATTTCGAGTGACACTTGAGCCTTGCATTAAGCGAACTGTTAAGAAAATGGTGGTTAACCTGTCTGCTTGCAGAACGTGCACACGTGGAACAACCATGTGGCAGAAAGATATATAAGCGCCCTACTAGGAATTGAAAAGATATAGGTTCTGTTATATACGTATCTATGAACATTTATTGTTATGTCGTAAGAATAAATAACTCAACAACAGGAATAGGTTAATTGTTGTATTCCGTGAAAATAGTATTTACAAAGGTTATTAGTATCCAATACAAGAATAAAGGTTAATCGTCCCAACCGTCGTAAGACGTTGCATGAGCAATGGGTACTTCCGGGTCGTCACCGGAAGTCTACGACTGACTTGTCGATCGGCTGCTCGGCACACTCTATATTTAGTTGTCCCTCCCAGTAAGGGCAACATGTGACACATGGTCAGTTATAACTGGGATTTCCGGGCCATATGGCCCGGCCAAAAAATGTCTGTCTCCCTTTGCCCAGTCGTGCCTCTACCCTTCGGCGGAACCACGACTGGGCTATAGCTCTCTGCTCGGAAGCAGAGAGCGCCCTCCACCCGAAGCCAGAGAGCCGACAGTGTCGTAGAGAGCACGGCTGCTCAGCACACTCTCTTACTTAGATGCCACCATTACTTTACATAGTAATGGAATAGTCCATTATAGCCGAATAGGCGCGGGCGTCCCAACATTTATGTTCATAGGTACGTATATATAATCCTCATAGATACGTTGTGATGGTTATATTGCTGTCTAGCAGTTCACCACAAGCAGTGGTTATCTACTTCACGGAGCTGGTGAATATTGTATTTTGTTGATGCTATAAATATGACTATTTAATTTTCACACCTCCGTTTTGGCCATTTTTTAATTAGTAATCTTTTTAGGTTACAACAGTTTCTTACATACTTCTAAGGAGACAATCTATGTTCGGAAAAGGCCTCAAAGATACACAACTCTCACGCTGATATTAACTAAGAAAGTCAAGAAATTAATAAAAAATGATTAACTTAATTTTGTGTTCTTATTTGTCTTTGCAAAGATAATATTACGCAAGCTTCTCAGTAACGACTCTAAGAGAAATTTAAA
This sequence comes from Ascarosepion bandense, assembly GCA_037127315.1. Classification (NCBI taxonomy): domain Eukaryota; kingdom Metazoa; phylum Mollusca; class Cephalopoda; order Sepiida; family Sepiidae; genus Ascarosepion; species Ascarosepion bandense. The sequence goes on along the minus strand of JBBBDQ010000231.1, from coordinate 1,736,132 downwards.
TTTCAAGCTGTGGAGAAAAGGAATCTTACGCCCTGAAAAGACACAGCTTTAAATAAACGGTAAATAAGAAATTTGAGGCACTGTAGTTAGATGGATAGTTGATTTACTAAGCGCCGCTTAGATGTGGCACAAGGCCGAAAGTATGGGGTACCCAGTGAGGATCGAACTCACTACTCAGTTGTAATAGATTCTGGAGAGACAAGCTTGCTAACCATTACACCACGTTGGGGTGCCTCTGTAGTGAGATGGGTAGCAGATCGGAATAATCAATTGGAGAGCCCGAGTTCGAATTCCTAGTCAAGTTCGTTACATTCACAAGTAACCCCAAGAAAAAAGTATTAATCCATTCTCTACTGTAAATAATATTCTCTTGTGCAAATAGGAGTTTTGTATCTGGAATTAGTTTAGAACAAGGAAAACCATGCATTCAAACCTGCCTAATGAGGGTTGGAATCAGTCAGTCTATCTTATCAAAGACACACCACCGCAGTATCTTGTTACGATCTTAATGGATTACGCGACTTTTTACGATACGTGGTGGTGGTTCGGAATGAGAAATATGAGAGTGAGTTTCAGTTGTATTTCTTTTAGCGAAAATAACGGCAGCCAACTGCGGGTATGACTTCTGCCTAGTCAGTCATGGATCGAAAGAGACATGATTGCCCAAGCGTGCTTCATGTATAGCACTTAACTGATTGACTCACACTTGTGAAAGATATAAATCCATCTCTTACTATAATGAAAATGATCATTCTTCTAGAGTCTTTTCTAGTAATGCAGATGTCTCCCTCCCAGGATTTATCCTATGATACTATACTAGCTTTCTGTTCTAATTTAGAGGCGGCTTTCACGTCTCACACTAAACTAAGTTTAATAGATATTGATAATTTGTGAACCATTTTATCCTGGGTACCACTAGATAATCTTGCCGGTAAAACACTTTTCGTTTATTTGCTATGTAAATGATATTCAACTTCTTTCTTGCTTTCTGTCTCCAATCCAGGATTTCTTTTTTTTTCTTTTCACTGATTCAAGCATTTTATGAATTTCGTCTTCAACTTTTCCCTTGAAAATAAAACAATTTTTTCTCTCTACTTCTCTATTCCTCTGTTCTTTTATCTCTGTTCACCTTGTTCTTCTGCCTCTCTGTTAAGGCAACAATATTACTATGAGTTCTTTACGGGTGTTATTCTAAGATTGGCTGACCTGATGTCGTTCTAGAAGGTTCTAATCTCTTTGTAAGTCACGTTCTGTTGTTTTTAATAAATTTCTCTGTTCATTTGATATTTCTATTTTTTCTTTGTTTATATATTTTTGATAATCTTTTGTTTTCAAGTCTCCTCACTAACCTCTGTCTGAATATACAGTCTACAAATAAATGAAATTGCTTTTTCTTCACTTTCACTTAGTCTGACTTGGTGAACTCATCACTCTGAAAATTGTCGATATCTGCAAATAAATCATTTCATAATTATCGTTAATAATTTATTTGTTGCAAGCTTCAATAATATTTACAACCGGAACGGTTTCTTGGTATGCCAAATGGTATTATATGTTTAAGAAGCAAATTAAAATAAGATTGTGACTCCTGTTACCTAAAAATATAATCCTTGAGAGTCATGTCTATAACGAGACTGGATCTAGATTTCAAGAAGGACCGTGTTGTATGATTGGTTGTAATATTAAATAAAAGAGGGCGAAAAGGTTATTTGTCCAATAAAATGAAAACGAATAATAACTTTACTATTCTATTCTTAGTTTGTCTCGGTTTCTTCGCTGAAGTATCTTTCTAATTCTCGAGTAGCTTTTAGTCCAGGTTATTTTTGTTTTAAACATCGTCGTTGTCATAAATGTAATAGTTTTAAGATGATCAGAAGTTTTACTTGACACCTTAAAGTCATTAAGCTGTAAATTATTTTCGTCTGAAATTGTTATGTTTACAAATATGTTTGCTTATCGTTCCGTTCATGATTCTTCACGGTCTTTTGAAAAGAGATACAGTTTTATCCCTTGTTTTCTGTTTAGGATTGGGTTTCCGGTTCCTTCTGAAGTCTACTTCAACCGTGTACTACTAACATCAACATCTAAATCTCTGAACTATTATTTACTATTCATCTAGCAGTATAGTCCGGCGTTGTTCGGGTGTAATGAAAGCTTTAAAACTAATCCATGGTCCTGGAGCTCAGATCCTTTGGACGTTGGCACGAAAGACTAAAAAGCAATAGTTGTTTCCAGTTAAAGCGAAACCGTAGACTGAAAGAAAAATAAATGGATGTAAGTCAAATTTTGATTTCCTGGTATCGATATCAAATTTTCTGCACCATTGTAAGAACTGCAACCTTGAAACTTCTGAATATCGTTTCTTATGTTTTTGTCTATGAGTGTATTAAATTTGATTAAAATCAGACCACTCCTTCTATAACCCGATTTTTTCGATTATCGATTTTTGATATTTATCGGGGGTACCTCGACACAAAACCTAGCTAAGAACGCTCGCAGTTGCTTATATTACAACTGTGTAAATTTTAAAGAAAATCGGTTCAGCCGTTTCGGAGTCTATAGGTAACGGACACACACACACACACACACACACACACACACACACACACACACACACACACACACACACACATATACACACATACAGAAACAAAGTTTCATTTATTAACAAGTTTTAATTATTTTTTCTTTTCTTAATAGAAATAGATAGGTTCCCATATCGTCAGGTTCACACACCTCAGCAATTTTTTGAGTCTTTTACAGTTGAAATCAAACTTACATCGTTTGAATTTTTTACATGAAATATTTCTGTGGTTTACTAGTTTTTATATGAATTTATTTCACACTTATACATGAAAATATTTTAAAAAGCATTGTTTTTTTTTCATCTTTTATAACTATTAGATCGTATCTTCGCAATAAACACATATTCTTTAACAGTATTTGAAGTTTAAAGCGAGATTCTTGGAGACCAGTTAAACATGGAGAAATAGCTTTCTGAATAAGACACAGAAATATAATTGCAGGCGAAATTTAATCATTTTATTTAGATTTACTTCTCTAACGGATATCTCCATATCACCTCGCTTATTTATAGCGAGAATATATCAGCGTAATAGTGTGTGTTTGTTTTGATTAATTTATAGACTTAATTATCTTTCTTAGGTGAAACCGTATCATAATTATTTTTTGGTGTGCTTTGTTTTGTCGCATTGTTTTGGAAATGGAAGTAATATGGCAAGATCTGAACTCGAATCTCGTTATTTATAGAACCCTTTTCGGGTCGAAAAGACACTTATCTTCCTTCGAATAAACTTATCTTCCTTATACATGCTTTCCAGCGTAGACAATTTTCAAAATTAATATCTTTGGGCTACTGATTAGAGTGTCATCGACACGTTTCGAGGTTGCCTTTCCTACACCATGAGTAGACGGAAGATTCAATATTAGAGGGGAACATTAGGGAAGGCTTCCTTCGCCTAACTATTACACCCCAATTTCTGAGGCTAATCCCACGTCAGTCCCGGAAACGTTCTGCAAAGTATGTCGACAGACCTTGAAGGTGTTTCCTCGTTTCACTGATCTTTCAAGGCCTAGGAAAGCGTTGTATAATTTTTTTAGCTGGTATTGGCTCGTTTCGGCTTGGCTCGGTTTAGCTTGTCGGTGGCTGAATCGCATTCTTTCTGGTCTTTGGCTCCAACGGCGAATTACCTCAGCAACACTGTTTTCGCTTATCTGACGATTGTTTCGGAACGTACTACCTCTCAGTGGCGTAACCTTTAGATGAGACTTGGCGGATTTGCCAGACTGTCATCGGTGTGACTTTATAAGAAACGGCTTTGCACGCCTTCTACCATTGTTCTCACCTACGCTTTTTTCTGGGGCTATGTCGGCAAGCTGACGGTCGGTTTGTCAGGATTGACTACTGTCGATCCTATTTTATTCTTTGGTGTTAGAGCCTCTCCTTTCCCGGAAAAGGAGCAGGACGTGCACTTCGGCTCTCCGTGAAATTGCTCTTTCTGATAGCGCTCAAGTCAGAGTTTCCGCGTACAGCGATGACATTTTAGTATTGTGTCGCAGCGACATTGAGGTGGTACAGTAGGCGCTCAAACATTTTGGTTCTGGTCTTGGGCGGCAGCGGTTTATTATCTCAGCAACCCCTAGTTTTCACTTACCTGGCGATTGATTCAGAACAAACTATCTCTCAGTAATGTAGACTTCAGATGGAGATGGATGTATTTCCCCGATTGTCATCGGTGTGACATTACTCTAGCGGAAACAGCTTCGTAAGCCTTCTGTCATCAGGTATACTCATTCTGGGAATATGTCATCGATTTGACGGCTCGTTTCATGTTCATCGATCTCACATACGCGTGGGTAATGTGACGCCCCAGTATTCTAGGGAAAAATGGATGGTATTTTTTAATAGCTAGCTGTGGCAAGAATGGTGAAAGACATCGCGAATGTAGTGAATCTTGCAATACGAATGCTATTCTTATCGTGAACTGATTGGATTCTTTAGACACAAGCTCATGATGAATATCAAATGTGACAGAAAGAGTTTGTTATCGACAGATTTCAGCGAAAGTTGGGTAAAAGTGCTGAGCTTGGTTCTATTTAATGGGGCCTGCCTTAATTTTGTTTTTAGGTGCTCTTTGACAAAGTGAGGTGGATTTATCTCGGGTCCCTCCCTTGGTTAAGTTAAATTCATCTTGTGTCATATGAGTAAAGTTTTCCTGGACTGTTTCCGGCATTCTGTTTGGTTATGATTCATGGACAGATTCCAAATCGCTCTTATTTTTGTTGGATGGCTAGGTCCTGCTAACATATTTTACTTTAGTTTCTCCTTTTTGTCATATTTTAGTTATTTTTTCGGTCTCATTTCAATTCTTCTTCCTCGGGCAAGTTTTATATATTTTTATTGAAAATTTTAAGTTTTTATATCATAGTATTTTTGTAGGTTCTGGGTTTATATGTAATATTGTAATACATATCGTATTGAATGATGATGGATGAGTTATTGTGGTAAATAGATAAAATGTAATGCATGAAATGGTTAGCTAGGCATGCGATAGTTAGTGTAGACCAGTCTCTACCCACATCTACCTTGGCCTTGTGCCTCAATTAATCATTTTCGGCAATAAATAATTATGTCGAAACATGGGTAAAGAGAAAGATCTAACAACTACTGAAAAACAGAAAATAACAACATTATTGGATCAGGGAATATCCCCATTGAAACTATCAAAGGAAATTTGCAAATATCATCGAACTATAACGAAAGCTGTTGAAAATATAGCTACATTGAAAACGTGAAGCAAAGGAAAAGGTTTTGCGAACTTGCTTCCTGGAGAAGTACGTTAATTGAGGCGAGTTATTGCTAAACCATCATTTTTGAACGGCGCTCAGATCTTTGAAAAGACTTGAGTTTAGGGTGCCAAGAAAAGAAAATGTTACAAAAATTACAAATAACAAATATTTTAAAGTGCCAATTTGGTCCAAGAAATACATGAAAATTGAATTTTCTTAAGTAATTTTCACCGACGAATCTCGAGTGACATGTGATAGGCCTGATAGATGGCCCAAAAGATGGATTCTATCCAACGTGTCTATAGCTAAAAGAATGCAACGAAGATGGGTTGTCATATGATAGAGGTGGAATTGCCGAATAAAACATTATTAGACCATTCAAAGTCGATGAAGGAGATAAACCAAACAGTAATAACTATTGTGATTTCATTAACAATGCTCCTTCAGATAGATTTATCTATCGCCCGGTTCACACTCCACCCACGTCTATTGAACAGGTTAAGAGGCTCATCCCTTGTTCCCTGTTTAGGATGTGGTGTCCGGCTTTCTCTTTTCCAATCTTACTAATTTTTTTTCTAGCCCCCTGCACATCAGTGGCGTTACCGCCTTGCTCGGGGTGATACGAATAAAAAAAATGTGTCTAAGTTTATCCATAAATTCTTTGAGCATAATAGATTTACAGGAGAGCAGATAATGGTATGGCCGCCATCAAGTCCTGATCTCAAACCCATTGAAAATTTATGGTCAATTGTGAAAATGAAATTATATGAAGGAGGCAAGCAATATAACAGCAAAGCAGAGCTATCGGAAACAATTAAAATTACCATGTCGGAAACTGAACCTGCCGAAGTAAAAACAAAAAAAAAAAAAAAAGATAACAAAAATAACAAAATCAATAGATAATAGTATACTTTCTGTTATTTAGAATTTCACTATATTACAATAAAAAGGATTCAAATAATTATGGCATGCATTTGTTATTTGTTATATTATAGGTGTTGATCAGTTGTTGATGATTTCATTACAGTTTTATTGAGGGAAAATGTGATAATTTCGCTTTGCTTAATAATTTCAGACGGCAGTCTTTCAGAATACATTAAATGACTTCAATACACCATATTGATATTATGTAAAATTTAAATTCAGACTTTGTTTTACTGTGTATAAATTGATTGTTTAAAAATTGACAATTATTTTTCAAACCAAATTTGAATTATTTAAAATATTAAGTTTACAATATTAAGTTTTATTAAACAAATTGGTATTTAAAAATGTTTCAGTATGGTGAGCTGCATATTACAATAAATTCATATTTAATATGAAACTTCAAATCATACAAAAGAGGGTGATTATGTCTGTCATGGAAATGTCAACAGTTAACAGTAAAGCTAAATATTTGAATAAATAAATTTAACAAATGACCAGAAATCTTAAAATTGATTTGAGCAAGAAATTGGAACAGATTATTAGAAGTATAAATATTTGAACAGATGTTTTAACTTGCTTAATAACGTCAGACTGGGTGTATACAGCAAAAGTAGGCAGACTAACAAATCGTCAACAATTTATAGCCATTTGTATTCTGGTTTAAATGACTAGATATTACTTTAAAACTCATAGAATACAAAGAATATTCCCAAGTTCTTGAACGTAACATTCTTAATTCCAAATCAACAGGGAAGGAATACTTTCATTTTTGCTTTATTTTACGGCTAATTTCTAATTTTTCTTTTTAGGCGAAAGATATCCTACAACATTTAATCTTCAAGGGTTTTTCACCCTGGTCGACACCCAACATTAGGTTGTTATATATGAAGGGTCGGTGTGTTTGTAGACACTCGGCATGCGATTATAAATCCCTGTTGTGCGACCTGTGCCAGCAGCTTAAATTCAATAATAACGGGATATTTCAACTTTGTTGTTCATCGGCAACAACTTTATATTACTTTGGAAATTGAAAATCCCAAGAAAATATCGGGAATAATAAATATATGCAATTTTCATGAAAACAATAAAAAAAACGGACATGCCAAAAGTCATGTGTTATCAGTGTGTAGGGTAAGTGGCGCCGTCGTAACTTGAGGCATGAGGCTGCGCATGCATACCGAATATTCAATGGGTAGCAGATCACCTGGCCAAATGTGCATCACTTACTCGTGAATAAGACGAAAGCAGAACGCGTGTGGTGAGATACTTAATGGAAGTGACGACACGAGGATGCGTTGGAAGAATAACAAGCCGATGGAGGCATTGTGATCATTTGGCTAACGTTATATTGAAAATCAAAAAGATTATTATTTATGTCGATCGTGCTTTACCGCGTACAACCGCTATCATTACCACAGAAGGACAATTACTTCTCTTTATAGGAACAGTGCTCATAGATAGCAGTTACATCTTTCAGGGGCGACAACGCATTATGTGGCATTACGCTACGTCTCCGGGAATGGTTTCACGGATGTGGGATCTTGTGATGCTATGGCTGCTAAACACCACTCGTTTTGAACCCATTGTGCAAAGGTGATGTATTTGACCAGCAATTTCACTCTGTAGAAATGTCACTGTATAACATACAGCCGTAATGTAGAAATGTCACTGTATCACTTGTATTCTGACACCATATTCCAAAAAGAATACTTAAGATATTTTGAGTCCATATCTGATCACAAAAGAGCAGTTTTGTGGGCACATATCGGACAAGAATCTTATTAGATGCAGCAATGTTTTAACTCATGAGTTTATTCAATTTAGAATTATCAATGTTTCATTAAAGACAACAAAAAGAAAACAGACAAAAGCTTTTTATGAGAAACATATTACAATATTAAGTTTTTCTAATCAAATTGGTATTTAAAAATGTTTCAGTATGGTGAGCTGCATATTACAATAATTTCATATTTATTATGAAACTTCAAATCAGATATAAGAGGGTGATTATGTCTGTCATGGAAATGTTAACAGTAAAGCTAAATATTTGAATAAATAAATTTAACAAATGACCAGAAATCTTAAAATTGATTTGAGCAAGAAATTGGAACAGATTATTAGAAGTATAAATATTTGAACAGATGTTTTGAGCAAAAAAACAATAGTAATTACGTTTGTCTAAACATTTGAGTGTCTAAATATTTGAAGGAATTTGAGCAAAATAGATGAACAAACGACTGAATGTCTAAATATTCAAAAAATGATTTGAACAAAAGATTTAAGTAAAAGATATGAACAAACGATTAGGTGTCTAACCATTCAAATAAAATATTTGAACAAAAGATTTTAGTAAAAAATTTGAACAAACGATCAGATGTCTAAATATTCGAATAAATGAGTTGAATAAAAAAGTCGAAGAAAATATTTGAACAAACGATTGGGTGTCTAAATATTCGAATAAATAATTTGAACTCGAGATTTGAGCAAAAGATTTGGACAACTGATCAGAATTCTAAATATTTGTACGAAAAATTTTCCGTAACATTTGAATAAATGATTTGAACCAAAGATTTGGGGAAACAGTTGGAATACTGAATATTTAAATAAAGGATTTGAACAAATGATTTAAACAAATGATTAGCATTTTAAATATTCGAACAAATGATCTGAGAAAAAGGTTTGAAAAATTTATGAGAAATTTAAATATCTGGAAAAATGATTTGCACAAAGAATTAGAAATATAAATCACCAAATATCTCGAAAGTAACCCGACCATTAGAAAATGATATTGGTGGAGATTTGAATGCATCAAGGCAAGTGGCTATAGTGAAATCACTTTATGTAAGCGAATGAACAGACAACAGAATAGAAAATAATCTTACAGAGTCATCAGACGCAGAACTCCCAGGCTTTGCAACTTAACTAAAAACTAAACGGCAGTGTGAATGGGCGGGACTTGATATTTTGAGTACTTAATAATTTGAACGACATCAGAGTATATTTATTTGACCACAGCCAGCGAACTTACCGACTGAACTAGGTTCTTTTGTGGTTTTCATTAGGTTTTAATGTTTACTTTTAATTTGTGTAATTTGCCGTATAACGATCATTGTTTATGTAACTATTTGATCCGCTGTTTGTTGAAAGAGCTTCATTTGGTTTTATAGTCCATTAATAAGACTTGACTGGTTATTTTACAAGAGTCGCTTAATTACGATAACGCTGGTCATGTTTAAATCGATGTATAAATTCATCAAGATATTTACTAACCATAGGTCAAAGTCTGGTACAAGGATAAATAAAAAGATTTAGAAAGTAAAGGGTTTTCTTGTTCCTATCTTCTTATTAGGAATGCTATACTTGCTTTCCGAGCCGATATCCACTGGACCACGAATCGGGGAGCAGAGTTCGAATTCCAGCTGAATTCATTGCATTCACTTACGCGTAAATACCCTTGGGAAAGGTATTATTCCGTCTCTTCTTACAAGCTATGGGTTAAATAACAGGACAGATTGGGTTCTATAGCATTGGCTGGCAACCAGTCAATCACAGAACGCAATGGCAACCTACTGCGGGATAATCTTGTGCCCAGTCAATCATGTCTCGAAAGAGACATGATCGCCCTTAAGCGTGTTTCAGTTAACTGTTACTTGTATTAAAAATGTCATTTGTTATTCTAGTTTTTACCTGGATCTACTTCTTGGGCAAAAACGCAGCTATCTGAACTAAAAAAAAAATCTTTGTTAATAAATATTATTAGATTGTATCATAAGTGATGTTCAATTATAATGACGTATGTACCATTCCGGATGTGCGTTATGGTACAGTGGATATCAACTAGGAAAGAAAAGTCGGGGTGCTGACTTCGAATTCCAGTTGAATTCCTTGCATTCACTTACGCACAAATACCCTTTGGAAAGGTATTAATCCGTTTCTTCCCTTTAGTTATGTATTAAATAATAGGACAGATTTGATTCTATAGCCTTGGCTGGCAACCAGTCTACCGCAGAAAGCAATGGCAACCTACTGCGGGATAATCTTCTGCCCAGTCAATCATGTTTCTTTCGAGACATGATCGCCCAAAGCGTGTATCACTTATGACACTTAACTGACTGACTGATGTATCAACCTAAATACTATTCATAGGTAACATTTGAAGTGCACTAACATGCGACAATATTCAACGCAAAACCGTATATTTTCAAGGATAAATCTCCATCATCAGTTCTAAAATCTGGGCTCCATGAAACCGAGGTAATATTATGAGTGTGACGTGATCGTCGGTTATTATCCATTTCAAAGGATATTATTGCATTATTTAACTTTCCTGCCAGCCTGGTTTTCGTTTCATGGCTGATGCAAATCTTCTTGAGAGAAACACATTTCACCTACTTAGCCGCGCTTTTTCAACCGACTTGAAGGCGAACAAATACATAGCATCTTTAACTGTATCTACTGATAGGAAGGCTGGGCCATTGTGCTGGGCCAGAAAGATTTTCTCGTCACAATCAATCCAGTTCAGTTATAAATCTACCGTTGGCCCGTGCATTGAATACTGTTGCCAGATCTGGTCATCTGCTTCTGCCATGTATCTCAAGGCTCTCAACAAAATCCAAAGAAGGACCTGCAAGGTCATCGGTCCTGACTTGTCATCTCGATTTCAGTCACTCTCTAACCGATGTGACGGGGCTTTTCTACAAATATTTTCATAGTAACTTTTCTGACGAGCTTTTTTTGATGATGACCCGTCCACAAGAATTTAAGCGTGCTACTAGGTTGGCTTCTAGGTCCCACCTTTTTACCGTTGAAATAGTTAAAATTGATCACACTTCTAGGGGAACAGTTTCTTTGCTCGACATTTCCGCTTGTGGAACTCCCTTCCGTTCATTTGTTTCCCAGATAGCTATAACCACTAAAAACGTAAATGCAAGGTTTATTGCTATCTTTGTATCTTCTTGAATGCTAATCCTATTTTATACTTTCTTGAATACCCCATGTTTCTAGTATTTTCTTTACTGTAACCGCCTACGCGCAAGTGGCCTTTTAACCTTGCTTGGGTGAAATGTTTTAAAAAAGTTACAGTTCTTCAAACGCAGTGAAATACGAAATGCGCATTTATACGTCCAGCAAAACAAGTGTGACCTTAGGGTTTTTTTTTTTTTTTAATCATATCACCCCAAGCAAGGCGGTAACGCCACTGATGCACAGGGGACTACGTAAGGGTAAAAAGAATGGAAAAGAGAAAGCCGGAAACCACATCCTAAACAGGAAACAAGGGATGAGCCTCTTCACCTGTTCAATAGATGAGGGTGGAGTGTGAACCGGGCGATAGTTTAGTCTATCTACTCCAATTAAAAAAAAAAAAATAATAAAAAAGGAAAAGAGTGAAAAGATTGGAAAAGAGAAAACCGGAAACCGCATCCTAAACAGGAAACAAGGGATGAGCCTCTTCACCCGTTCAATAGATGTGGGTGGGTCTGTTTTAGAATCGCGATATTATACTCAATTTGAAAGTTGGGTTTTAAGATAATAAATAATATAAAAGATGTTATTAAAAATCTTTATTATATTTTGAGGAAACCACTCTGAAGTCTATGATAAAAATCGTAGCGTTACAATGTCATTTCAGTAAAACTGAATGAATGGTCATCAAGAAAAAGAAGATCCCAAATAGCCAACTACAGGTCGGAGAAACTAAAATAAAATAAGTAAAGAAATTTAAATACCTGGGAAGCATGCTGACAGAGGATTAAAAGTGCGATGTTTAGATCCAAAGACGCCCTGGCATGGCCAAGGGTGCATTTCTAAAGCTAACTCAGTCAGTCAGTTAAGTGCCATGCGTGATACACGGTTGGGCGATCATGTCTCGAAAGAGACATCACTGACTGGGCAGAAGGTTATCCCGCAGTAGTTTGCCATTGCTTTCTGCGGTAGACTGGTTGCCGACCAAGGCTATAGAACCCAATCTGTCTTGCGATTTAACCCATAACTGGAAGGAAGAGACGGATTAATACCTTTCCCAAGGGTATTTGCGCGTAAGTGAATGCAATGGATTCAACTGGAATTCGAACTCGGCTCCCCGGTTTCTCGTTCCGAGCCGATATCCACTGTACCACAACGCACATCTTAAAGCTAACTAGAGTACTAAAAAATGGTCAGTAACGGGATTTTGGTCTGTCTGCAATGTAAAGTGTTTACCGTGATTGTACAGGTGAAACTTCGTTACTGCAAAAATAGTCCCTAACGACTCCTTCTTAATATGCGAGTAATTTTTTTCTGCATGGAGAAATGTTCTCGAAGCATGAGCTATTGGCTTGTGAGATCCATCTGGCATCTTGTGCATAATACATGCTTTAATGCTATATGAGCTGAGTCGCTGGCAACTGTAATGTCCTGGTCTGCGTTATAGTAGGTAAGAAATAAGTCCGACGTCAAGACTTCCTTTATTTTGACGAATGCTTCTTGGAATTAAGGTGTCATCTCCCAGTTCTTGTCTTTTTTGTAAAAGTTCAGATAACGGAGCACGTAAGTTGTGCATATTTGGTATAAACTCCTGGTAAAGTTTGCCAATCGTAAGAAACTTTGTAAAGTAAAGACATTTTCGGGTGCTGGCATACCCTTGATTGCTGTAGCCCATTCCGGATTTGGTCTTATGCACTCTTTACGGATAAAGTGTCCCAAGCATATAATCCTCTCCTTGGAAAATTGCCGGCACAAACTTTACCGCGAAAGGTAGACGTTTGAACTTGTAAAATCCACGATGGGTATTGATACAGAGTAACTTAGAACATTCTTTCTCTGACGGTATTTGAAGATGCGTGTCACTGACGTCGATTTTTGAAAAAAAATTCCCTCCATTTTGTTTCGCGAAAATTTCCTCCGGTCTAGGTAAAAAATAATTTGAGTGTCACATTAAGCCCCGTCGAGAAATCGGCACAGACTCGGATCTCGTTTGACTTCTTTACATAGACGGTCGGTGAAACTCATTAACTCTGCACAATTTTTAACAAACAATGGTTCAGTCTAGTCTGTCGGGTTCTTCATTTATTTTTTTTAGTAAAGAAGTGAAAAGTACACTTCGTTTTTTTCTTAAACACTGGCTGGATGTCATCTTTTAACTCACATTTTACCGCCATCTTATTACACCGACCAAGGCTCACAGAAAAAAAAAAACTCCAGGAAAAGTTTCTTTCAAAGTTTTTATTAGATCATTTGCCTCGGTGGTCAGGTTTTTGAGTTTTGGGCAAAATTGATTAATTGGTATGTCCCACAACTTAAATTTCTTCATCCAGTCCGTGCCGAATAAATTTTCTGCATTCTTTAATACAAACGTTTTTAGTTTTAACGTCCTTCCTTGAAATGTTACATTCGTAATAAGTTCTCCCCTATACTTGATTTTTCCCCTTGTCACAGATTAGTTCTTAGCAAGGTTTGTTTTCCTAAATTTGTACAAATGTGTATATTTATGACCGTTAAATCTTAACCAGAATCCAATTGTAGTTTAATATTTTTATTTAGGATTTGCACTTGCATGCATTTCTGAATATTTAACCCGTATTATTCATATGGTTTTATTTTTTTACGCAGCTATTAACTTTTTTCTAGCTCGACTATGTGAGCTCTTATACCCGACACGGCTACAATTTAGGCACTTTTTATTCCGGTAAGGGCAATCCTGATACCAATATAGTAACCCACAACCGTAACACAAGGTAAGAGGCAAGTTGTCTTGGTTTTTTGATTGGTTTGATTTAGAGGGAGAATTAAATTTTTTTTCGGCGTACTATGCTTATATGAGTTATGCCAGATTCCCCGATCTTTTCAAATCTTGGTGTACGCTTACGAATCTCTGACAGAGATTATTTGTTGAGGAGTAAGATTTGGCCCATTTTCAACTTTATTCAGAACTCTACATCTAATTTCAGCGTCTTTAGCTGAAACGAGTTTCTGAAAATATATCAGATACTTGAAAATATTCACACTCAATTCTGACAGTTTGAAGTCGTCGCAAGGCTTGTTCCCGAACGACGCGAATGTAGTGTAATCTTCACTATCCTTTCTGGCTAAAATTCACATAAATCCATCTTAACTTTTTGGACTAAAACGTTCTGTAAGAAGTTTTACCGCTTCGGCAAATGTTAGTTCGCTTATTTTCTTAGGTAAAATACAGTTCACAAATTGGTATGAATTGGTGCCCAATTTTCGAAGAAGGTGAACTTTCTTAGAGTCCGACCAATTTACGCAATCTGTGGCGTATAAATCCTCGAATCTTTTAAAACAGAACGAGAAATTTATATACTCATCCGGAGAATATGTAAAAGTGTCTATTGCACCTCAGATCGTGTTTTGTGAGAACGCATTTTAGTTTTCACTAATTTGTCACCTGTTTGCCAGTTCAAACAAGCTTCTTTACTGTTGCTGAGTTTGAAGTAGAATTTCTTTAAGTTTTTGATATCTGTCTTATGTTTGCTTTTGAAATTCCAGCCGTTCTTTTTCAGTTTGTTTTAGAATTTCAAGTCGTTTTCTTGCAATTTATGTTCCCGTTGATTTTGTTGTTCAAGTTGGAACTTAAGAATTTTGAGCATGGTGGATTTAAATTCGTTCATGTTTTTTTTTATTTATTAAACCCAATACAATTACAAAAAGTATCATAAGAAAATCGAATTAAAAGATTAATTGCAGAAAATAGAAAATACTTTTAATTTCTTACTTGGGGAATTACGAGGCCTTTTTTTCCTCTAAAAAACATGAATTCTCGTAGTTTAGCGGTTCACGTTCAAGTTTAGTTCAAGTTAGTTACACTTTTTTCATTCAGTTTCTTTTTCTGGATTACCTAGTACTATTGAACAAGGTATGACGACAAATAGATTTCCGTGCGTCAAATGTTGAACCAATGTTTACAATTTCCACGCAGTCTTTTTGGAGTCCTAAAAGGTCTTTAAGAGTCCTCGTGGCCAAGTTGTTATAGCCTGGTTAGGGGCCAGAAATAAAAACACAAAGACGGAACAGCGTTAAACAAATATATAAACAAGAAATAAAAGTAAAAGCAGATACAACATGAGAAGATCAACAATGTGATTGTATTAGTCAGGCTGCCAGATCTATCTGCTGGAATAGACTTCTCTCTGCTCAGCACAAAACAGAAACTGCTGCTTATTTATAGTTTAGAAGAGTTCATGCGTTCCATGGGTACATTATCATAACAGTAACGAAGCGTTTCCGGATATATGTTCACAGGGAGGTTTTTCCTTATTTAAATATAAGGAAGTCCTGAAGTTATGCCATCTATTTTTGAAGCAACATATATATATATATATATATATATATATATATATATATATATATATAGTTATCCGCAGACAAGTCATAGCTCATCAGTACGGTTAGACATCCGATTGCTTCTAGCCAGGAATGAAACCAGACCGAATCCACATCAGTCGGCGCTTCTTGATGAGCTACGCGCGCTCGGTGAAAGGTGGCAAACTTTAGTGTGTTATATACAATGTAAACACACGCCAGTAGCCGAGAGTGTTCAAATTTATTACTGAATGAACGATGTGAAATATATATATATATATATATATATATATATATATATATATTTCGCATCGTTCATTCAGTAATAAATTTACGCTCTCACACCCTGATTGAGCACTCTGGAAGAATGGTAGACTTTGAAAAATAGTAGCTACTCTCGCATACATGCATCGCTCATTCACTAATGAATTAGAGCCCTCTGGCTATTGGGCGTGTATAATGACAATATACATGCTAAAAAAGTCTGCCTTCTTCCATACCGAACGCCCATAGCCCAGAGGTAGAATCGCCGACTAAGGCCAATTCGGTCGGGTTTTAATCTTGGGTTAGAATCAATCGGAGTCTAACCATACTGATGAGCTGTGATACAGCGAAACAGATCTTTCTGCGGATGACTATATATATATATATATATATATATATATATATGCAGGTTTCATTAAAAATGACAGACTAAGTTTTATGGTTAAGTTTTTTCATGTACTTTTCATGTGATTATATGATCTTTTCTTTTCAGAACATAAATTATATATATATATGACAAATGCTTTCTTTTTCCGGTCGCTTTTGGCTATAATTTAAGTCAGTATTGAGGATGAATTTTATTTTACGTGTAACTGAATATGTGTTGTATTTATGTATGTGTGTAGAATCTCCGTGACAATTATACTCCAAACATGGTAAGCACGTTCTTGCCATGATCATACTTGATATTATTAAGTGTTTCATTTTTTTAATTAATAATGCTTCCATTATTTTTAGAGCTTTTACATGTAGATGATGCTAGTATATTTGCATTATCAAAAAGCATATTACAGATTGAGTTTGTAGGTCACCGTGCGTGTTTAAATCAGATCACCTGAAAGGTACAACTTGAATTTTCTCGCCAACCGTGTGGTCGTGTATCCAAAGTAATTATTTACGAATTTGAATTGATCAACCTGTATAAAAGCAATTGCTACCCAAATACACAAATATATATATATATATTGTAAGAAAGTGACAGAACACGTCGATTTAAACCCACTGTTCAAGCATTTACTTTTATAAAGAGTGCTCGATACAGAATAGAGCTTTATATTGTAATTGTTGTGACAATGGTTTATAAAGGCATAGTATCACTACACAAAAGAAATATACATATTATTCGAAGAGGAGCAGTTTAGCTTTGAAACATGAAAATTTTTGTGTAGTGATACTATGATTTTATATACCATTGTAACAACTATTACACTATATATATATATATATATTTATATATATATATATATATATATATAATAATAATAATAAAATTGACTCTGTACGTATTCAAATCTTAAAATGTTACACAAGTAATTTTTAAGAACCACGAATAACCGGCAGAATCTAACTCCGTTATCGCCCTCGGCTATAAAGCTTTGGACAACGAGGGGGAAAAAAAAAGAAAACTGCGGAGCACCGACAATACATACAGCACTTCACAGCAAAGAAAAAAAACCCTCAAACGGAACAAACCACAAAGAAAGAAAAGTGCTCGATACTAAACTAACCAAAAAGGATTAACTAAGAGGCAGTTACGTAGAGCAAAAATATATGCTCAGCACAAAGCAGAAACTGCTGCTTATTTATAGTTTGGAAGAGTTCATGCGTTCCATGGGTACATTATCATAACAGTAACGAAGCGTTTCCGGATATATGTTCACTGACGAGCCGTTGTGCGAAACCGCGGTAGGTCTTGGCGATCTTGCGATTTTTCTCGTATATATATATATATATATATATATATATATATATATATATATATGTGTGTGTGTGTGTGTGTGTGTGTGTGTGTGCGTGCCTTCCGGTTTTTTATTTAAAAACTAAATTCTATTGCTGCCCCATCCCTTGACTAAGTGTTGCTACTGGTGCATTTTCACTGATAATGTGAAGCATATTCTCTCGCTGAAAAAATATTCATCAGTTTTGAGTATATCTTGTTGTAAATATCTTCCAATATAACGACTTTTTCACGTTTGATTATAACTTTTCCCTTAGAAAGATTTTAATACCGACGCTCACCTGTCCGTTCCGAAAAAGTGAAAGCTGACGCAATAATGGATACGGGCCAATAAAAACTCCACCGCTAAGGTCGAGGGCAGAGGGTATTAATTTTACATATTTCATCCCAGTTCTAAAATATTTCGCCAGTCTCGTTGGATAGAGCGGGTACAGTTGCTAGGTGGCAGTTAAAAGAATTGACTGAAGTCGGGGGAAGCCAAACTTTAACCCCGAACAAGCCATTTTATGACGTTTAATGTTGTGGCAAGGATCATAAAACCTTGGCACAAATGAGATATTAGAATTCCTTCGCTGTCGGGCATTTGAAAAAAAAATGGACATTAGAAATGTCATGAAGAATCGGAGAAGTAAATAAAGAAGTTCTAAAATGTGGGGCCGACCTAGTAAAAGTGTCGTCAAGGTGGTCAATTCCAGAGCAATGGGAAAGTCATCGGAGCGGAACTTGCTCAAGGGAGCGGTAAAATGACAGCGGTCAGTTGAGCAGCGGATCGAAGATGACTGATCGGTCGGGTCGGGGCTGACAGAAATTGGTGAGGGAGATCATAGCTTTCCTTCCACGCTGGCAAACAACGACCAGGCTCATAAGAGTGTGAAACTGTTGAATTACAAATATCGAGCGTATCCCAGTGGTAAAGAAGAGGAGAATTTGTCGTAAGTTCTTTTTAACAGCCTACTCTTGTGAACATTTTGCTTGAAGTGTGTTTTTCTTGATTTCAAATCAAAACTTGGAGATTGTCCAACATATTTCAGCCAATTTTTTCCTTTGCAAAATTATAGATTATAAATGTATAGACATATGCGAAATAGATGGCGCCATAAGGGTAGGAGGTTAAAGGTCAAAAATCAAGATGTTCACGTAAAATTAGCTCGAATCCCACTGTCTGAAGAAATCTGCTAAAATAATATTAGATCTATCTATCTATCTATCTATTTATGCAGCAAATTTTCTTTTAGACATATTAGATTAAATGAACTGCAAACATTATCTACTTATTTTTAATAAATCCGTTCATACTCACGAATAATTTTTCACCTATTATAATTGAAAGATGCAAGAAAGAAGCTGTTGACAGTTGATTTTATTATTCATTTCTCAATTTTCGCAAGTTCTTTCAGTCTTCTTCTAAAATCATATTCAGGAGTGTGAGTTGTGGTAACAAAAAATAACGGCAAAACTATGTTGTTAAAAACTACTGTAATTTTTTTTCTTGCTTCAAATATAACGGTTGACAAATTGCTTAGCGTTTATTAGAACGAGAAAATTATCCAAAATGGAATTTTTATGTTGTAATGTCATGGTCATGCACGTGTTAATGCAAGAAAAACAGTTCTTTCTATAAACATTTTAGAGCATTACTACAGTATTCATGGCTGATTTTATTAATTGATGGCTTAAGTTTTTTTAATGAATATGCCTCGAGGATCTGTGGTTTGCTGATTTGTTACGTAAAACCAACATTATATATCAATTCAAATGTTCCTTGGGAGAATGCATCTCTGACAAGAAAAAACAAAAAACAAAACAAAAAAAAAAGCCCAAAAAAACAAACAAACAAACAAAACAACAAACAAATATATATAGTAGATTTACAAGAGCTATATTAACAAGACGTCTTACATTACGCATATCTGACCATTCATCCATTTTTAGACATCTACGACAACATTCCTATCTACATTCACAATATAAAAAAAATAATTATCTATAACACAACTATCCTACACTAAGAAAACAACAAAAGCAAATTTCAGATCATATTTCGTGTAGATTATTTCAAGCTACAGACATATTGATCTCTCCCACTTCAAATATCTGACCGTATAGCACTGATTCTTTGTAGGGTATCTGAAGTGCATTTGAAGAAATGTTGACAGCAATTCAGTTTACGGTGAAAATATGCAAATAATATTTAAAGTTAAACGAAAAGTATGTTTCTTTCTGCGTTTTCTTTATTCAGTCGAGATGAGAAATACGATAGACGATCTTTTTATAGTTAAAAATGTGGTGTAAACACATCTTCCTATTAAAGGTGGTATGAAAGTTTTGTATACATATCGATTGCCAGACATAAATAATTTATGACGAAATATATATTCAAATCTATTCATATATACAAATCTTGAGGGATAACTTCATAGAAAAAAGAGATATCAATATATCTACAAAATGCGCACATACATGCGTGTACGTTGTTAAATGACAATTGTCAGGGGAGAGTTCGAGTAGATAAGGTAGTTAAAATGGTCTTCTAAATTTTCACTCGTGAAGTGTTTTTCATCTTTTGTTTACTATCGGAGTAAGCCAGTGACATGCTTTGTTAGAATTCCTGGCAATAGTACAGATTGCAGTGTAAAATACGTTTCAAATGGTTATCGCACAAAGTTAAACACGTAGCTGGATGCGGGATTTGAACTTTGTTTATAGATTATTTTTACCATTTTAATACTTCATCTTCACTTTTTCACTCTTTTTTCTACAATCACTTGAAATATATTTGTATACTACGACAAACTAAGAAACTTAATAATCACTAGAAAATACGCACATAATTTAATAATAAACATAATTTAATGAAGCAGTTTAAAAACAAAGTTAAACAGATCTGATGTCTACTAACAACTAAAAAAATCTGGATGAGAAAACTTAGTTTAATCTTGCGCCATTGATAAGCAACAGTAGGTAAGCATATCCGAGATGTAAAAAGGTTGATAATAGCATTCGAGAGGAAAAACTTAAAACACACACACACACACACACACACACACACACACACACACACAACAAAAACAAAAAAAACAAGCAAAAGAAAAGAAAACATAAAAACTTACAGATATTTAAACATTTACAACGATGGCACAAGGCCCTGCTACTTCTTGACAATGAGATTTTATATTCATTCCAATCATTGAATTTGATTTTCTTATGCGTGGTCACGTTGACTTATTTTCAAGAGTGCTACGAAGAAAGTTTACGCTGACTGAAGTCTGGATCTCGGGTTTCAAGAGCCATTATAGCCTTTCACCAATCACAAGAAAAATGATATATCTTCTACTAACAAATGTCAAATTTTAAATAAAATGTACACACACACACACACACACACACACACACACACACACACACACATATATATATATATATATTTCATCTGTAAATTCAATTCCTATTTAGGGGGATAGCTATTTCAACATGTCTGATTGAGACATGCATTGTCAACCCAAGTCGACCGTAGAACGAAGAAAATTCTTGTGCCGTAAGCAAAGGTTAGTAAAGAAAGGGATGGGGAATTTTGGTCAGAAAAGGGTCAAGAAGAGGAGAGAATAGTAGTAATCTCCTTTTGGTTGTGGAAGGTAGGTAATTTGTCCATTAGGCTAGGGATAGTATGAAAGAAAAAACTTCAGATTCTCCAAAATGTATATTCTAATCTTTGTAAAAGGCAAAACATGATATGAATAAATGGAAGGATCTGCTCTGTAAATGAAATTTACATTGAGCTCTCCGTTAGATCAATTTTAATATTTAACCGCTCTTACTAGGATTCTTTTGGGATTATTTGCTAATCAACTCCTGGGTTTTCTACTGCTATATATATATATATATATATATATATATATATATATATATATATATATATATATACATATGATCTATGGGTAGGTATTTAAAGCTTTCACTATGCGTTTAGTAAAATAAAGGAAGGTAAAGAAGGTGTTGGGTACTTCCTATTTATTATTTATTAATATTTCGAGATCAAAATCACATCTTCAGAATGGTAGGAGAGCTTGGGTTCACGTCAGTCTCGTGGACCGTGCCTTTCCACTAATGGTCATCCTTCGCTGCTACTGTTGTCGTTAGTTGTAGTGAGTGTGTGTGCGTGCGTGTGTGTACCTGTAAGTGTGTTTTAGCATGTCTATGTATGTGTGTTTATGGTTTATATATGTGTGAGTGATGGTTGATATATGTATGCGTTGACTCGTTGACCTGACCGATAGCATGATTTCATTTTCACACCCCTGTCAGATTGGTAGTGGGCATTGTTTTACGACTTGGTGTTATATCTATCTGCTTTAAGTGGGGGAGTGTTTATCGCTACATTATTTTTTTGCCATCCGGTATTCGTTCTCTCCTATGTGTCAGTGTGTCATGTCTGTGTGTTTATGTGCGTATTCTTCTTGCATTTTTTCCTTATGAGTTTATTTTAAATATATTTACCTACATTCCCTTTCTCGGTATAATGTGCCCGTGTGTGTGTGTGTGTGTTTGTGTGTGTATAGGTGTGTGTGTGTGTGTGTGTGTGTGTGTGTGTGTGTGTGTGTGTGTGTGTGTGTGTGTATGTGTGTATGTGTTTGTGTGTATGTGTTCCAGTTTTTAGCATGTTGGAATGTGTTATATATATATATATATATATATATATATGTGTGTGTGTGTGTGTGTGTGTGTGTGTGTCTGTATGTGTGTGTGTGTGTGTGTCTGTATGTATGTGTTCCAGTGTGTAGTATGTTAGAGTGTGTGTGTAACTATGTATACAAGTGTGTGTGTGTATGTATGTGTTACAGTGTGTAGTATGTTAGAGTGTGTGTGTAAATGTATATACATGTGTGTGTATATGTGTGTGTGTATGTGTTCTGGTATAAAGTATGTTGGAGTATGGGATAATTGTGTGTGCGTGTTTATCTAAACTTATTTATAAATGGAACTTTGTCTGTGTATGTATGTGTGTGTGTGTCTGTGTGTGTGTCTGTGTGACCGTTACCTATAGACTCCGAAACGGTTGAACCGATTTTTCTGAAAGTTTACACAGTTGTACTGCGAGTGTTCTTAGCTAGGTTTTGTGTCGAGGTACCCCCGATAAATATCGAAAATCGATAATCGAAAAAATCGGGTTATAGAAGGAGTGGTCCGATTTTAATCAAATTTGATGCACTCATAGACAAAGACATAAGAAACGATATTCAGAAGTTTCAAGGTTGCAGTTCTTACAATAGTGCAGAAAATCGATAATATATATATATATATATATATATATATATATATAAGGCAAGATGTTTGTGTGTGTGTCTGGTTATCTGCCTGTATGTCTGTATTTTTTCAGCACTTTTATTTTAGTTTTTGTTTCGGGTTTGGCTCTAAGTAGGTATAATTGTAGTTCTTAGTCTCAGCCACGATACCATTTACTCAGAGGACTTATTTAGTCTTCAAAATTCAGTTTACGGCGAAAAAACTTATTTGATGTCGATACCAGGAAATCAAAATTTGGCTTACATCCATTGATTTTTCTTTCAGTCTACGGTTTCGCTTTAACTGGAAACAACTATTGCTTTTTAGTCTTTCGTGCCAACGTCCAAAGAGTCTGAGCTCCAGGACCATGGATTAATTTTAAAGCTTTCATTACACCCGAGCAACGGCAGGCTATAATGCTAGTTACTTATATATATATATATATATATATATATATATATATATATATATATATATATATATATATGTATATGAAATCAAATCAAGCTTATATAACACAATTTTCGATTCATCTTTATAACCATATCTGCTCTGAAATATATCGTAAAATGTCAGCAAAGGTAAACATGTTACGGAAATTAACGAAGATTAACAAAATTGTCTTTAAACAACCGACAATTTGAAATGATTTGTTTGAACATTATTTTTGATCGATACTCGTATTTAAGTAAATATTCTGCTTATAATTAAACAGTATTATAAATTTATTTCTACTGTCCTGATTATTTACGATAAATTTTTGTTCCGAAAAAAAAAAGCAAAACAAAAAACAAGTATATATATATATATATATATATATATATATATATATTCATTTTATTTAATGCGTTGTATTGTGGCTAGTGGCTATAAGTTTGGGAGTATGTGTGTGTGCGTGTTCCGGCGGATATTGTGGTATACTTGTTGCTACTGTTTTTCTGTTTGGGGGTATATATTTGTGTGCGTTGATCTGTGATGGTAAAGCCCGAACCGTTGCCTTGGATATCTCTAAAGCTTTCGACAGAGTTTGGCATGCTGGCCTTCTATGCAAACTGTGGAGCTATGGTATAGCTGGACAATTGTTTGAACTAATCCAGTCATTCTTATCTAACCGCACATTGAAAGTGGTATTAAACGGACATGCCTCCCAGAACTACCATACGAACGCGGGTGTCCCTCAAGGCTCTATCCTAGGTCCTACGCACTTTCTGATCTACATTAATGATCTCCCTGATACCATAAGATCCCAAGTAGGTATGTACGCCGATGACAGCACAGTTTATTCTCACCTCGATCAAAAATCTGGTGTGGGCGACAAAGCTAACCTTGCAGCCGAGCTTGGAAAGGACCTCCAATCCGTAGTGGACTGGGGTAAGAAATGGCTCGTAAATTTTAATGCTTCTAAAACGAAGCTACTACCAATTAATCATCATAGACAATCGCACCTACCTCCTATGAGCATGGACCAGGATTGCTTCCAGAGAGTAAAATACTACGCCTCCTTGGTCTCACATTTTCAGTGGACCTCAAGTGGAATGATTATATCGAATCCACTGCTAAATCTGCTGCTATGAAAGTCGGTTCTCTGTGCAGGGCCCGGAAGTTTTTTCCGTCTGAATCTATCCTGGACATTTATAAATCTACCATCCGCCCGTGCATTGAATACTGTTGCCATATCTGGTCGGGTGCCCCTGCTATTCTCCTTGGGCTTCTAGACAAGGTACAGCGGAGGGTCTGTAATGTGATAGATACCGACTTAGCAGACCGCCTGCAGTATCTCTATCACCGGCGCGACGTGGCTTCCCTCTGTCTCTTCTATAAATACTTTCACGGCTTCTGCTCCGATGAACTTAGATCACTGGTGCCTCCTAGGTTCGAATTTGCACGAGATACTAGATTAGCAACTAGATCCCACCCTTTTACAGTAAAACCGATAAAATGCAATCGTAACTTCTACGCTAACAGTTTCTTTTCTTGCACTTCCCGACTGTGGAATTCCCTTCCCCATGACTGCTTCCCCGACGGCTACAATCTCCAGGAGTTTAAATGTAAGGTCAATAGACACCTCCTAACAAACTAACTCGCTTCCATTCTTTCAAACACTCTTCCCACCCACCCATCTATCTATCACCCCACTTCTGACATTTCTTATATCTAACCACTCTTCCTATTTACCCCCTCCCCTATGTAGCCGCAAGCGCAATAGTGGCAGTGGAATACCTTGCTTGGGGTGAAATGATTAAAAAAATACGTCTTACTGTTGTGGCCGGTGTGTGTCATGTGCGTGATAGCGTTAATTATTCTGTTATGTAATCTAGATTGAGCCCCTGTCTATTGTTGATCTGCGAGTGGAGTTTGGGTATTAATAAGGACTCTTTTATGCGTAAGTTTCCTTGATTTCGCTCTCTTGCTTCAATATTGACTGTTATGTTTTCGTCTCTCTTTTTGCATGTTTTAAATGTTTGTGGAAAGATTATGCTTGTGTGTGTAAGTGTTCTTTGATTTTGATGTGTAACGGTCTGGTGGTGCTGCCAACATAAAATTCCTCACATTTAGCGCATTGTATGCGATACACGACATATACATGATGGCATATACCGGTGTCAGGAATAGGGCGATTGGCCAGTGTACATGTGGTGTCGTTTCTAATATGTTGTTTGTTGTAGTTATAATTGAGGTGTCTACGAAGAGTGGAGCCGTAGTGGGCAAGCTGTATGTCCACTCAATCACTGTGGATGGCTCTACGTATTTTTGTGGTGATGTTTTCACTGAAGTGTGGAAACCTCAAGAAGGTATGTATCACAGAGCATGACGCAGAATTCTTTTCTTTAGTCGGATGGAAGGTATATTAGGTCTTTCTATCTAAGAGTGTTTATGGTATGGCGTTGTGCTCTGGAAAGGTTGTGTGGTGTTTTCCTAATATTGTCTTTCAGGATTGTAAATATGGCTTGGTTTAGCTTGGAGAGATTTCAGGTTTAGCGCGTAGTTGTTAGGGAGTGGGTGAAGTGGATTGTCAGAGTGGATGTTGAGAATTGTTTGGGTACATTCGTGGATGGTGTTGGGTTGCTATATGTGTTGTTGATAACCGATAGCCACTTGAGTTGGTATGCTTGGTATAAATTCTACTCCATCAACTTCTTTTCTCGCATTTCCTGCCTGTGGAATTCCCTTCCGTTTACATGCTTCCCCGACAGCTACAACCTCCAAGAAATTAAATAGTCGTCTCTTATGTTACTAATCCGCATCCTGTCTCTCATGCTCCTTTCTTCGTCCACTCTACTCTCATCAGTATTTTCATCATTCTCTTACCCACTTCCTGACAACCCTTATAATCTGTCACTCTTCCTCATAACTTTCCTCCTATATAAACCCCTGCACAACAGTGGCAGTAAAATGCCTTGCTTGGGGCGATATGATTATTAAAAAAGTGTTTTGTATCGTGTTGGAATGCCTCTAGCTCAGTCAAGTAAAGCAGCTCGACTTTGCAGTGATTCTGAAAAAGATTAAAAGATCTCTGATCACTATTTTAATTTTCTCATATCCAATAACTACACAGTTAACATTTGCTTTATAATTTACTAAAATACCTAATAATATCAGTCAGTTATCAAGCGGTGTTGACCTTAAGTGCGAATAGAGATTTATATCACACTTTATAAATGTTCAATGAGGTTCATAACGTGCAAATGTATTGGCCACACCATCCGTCAGAAGATTCTAAAATGTATCTTAAATAATTTCCGGAGAAAATTAAACTGAAAGACATGTTGCATTATCCGGAACTGTAGTAAAACGTTTGTTTTCATATCCTTATGAGGCTTAAGGTCTGTGAACTGACCGGTTGGATATTCGTTTCCTCCCTATGTTTCCTAGAAATTGCAACCACCTGTTTCTGATTTTATTTGTGTCTTTTTGTTTCTATAGTCTCTAAAAGTTCGTCGTTGCTCATATTCAAATGTTATTCTCAGCATCCTTCTGTAGAATCACATTTCTGTTGTTTCAAATATCTGTGTTAAGATTGTTCAGAATTCACTGCCATATAAATGGTCGGATATTTCATAATATTTCAGAAATCATTTTTTGTTTCTAACGACATTTTCCTGTTTCTTAATACTTTGCTTAACTTTCAGAGTGCAATTTAGGATTTAGGTGTCCCATTTTCCGTCATCTATTAAAAAAACCTTCTGGATAGTAAACTTTGAATATACTGCATTCACTTGCGCGTAAATAATCTTGAGAAACGTATTAATTCATTTCTTCTTCCTCAAGCCATGAGCTGAATAGCAGGAGAGATTAGGTTCTATAGCCTTGGTTAGCAAACAATCTACTGAAGAAAGAAAAAACTACTGCGGAGAACTCTTCTGCCTAGTCAGTCATGGATCGAAAGCCTCTATCACGTATGACACCAGCCG
This sequence comes from Ascarosepion bandense, assembly GCA_037127315.1. Lineage (NCBI taxonomy): Eukaryota > Metazoa > Mollusca > Cephalopoda > Sepiida > Sepiidae > Ascarosepion > Ascarosepion bandense. The sequence continues at coordinate 1,708,904 of JBBBDQ010000231.1, read as the reverse complement.
ATTGAAAATCTAATCAAGCTGACATCCACTATGATTTTATTCACCGTGTTTAGATTCTATTTTCGTTTGTGTGCACAAAACTAAGAAAGGCCTTGTGTAACTTCAAAAGAGGAAAGAAAGTTGAAATAACGACACATCGATAAGCAAAATCACGTTACCCATATATTTAGTTGTATGATCGGCAAGTCACTGACACGATCAGCAGTAGTAATTATGTGACACTTCTGCCACCTGAGACAAACAGATGACAGTTTTTCTATTCGGTCTCTTTCCTGTCACCAACCTCTCGCAAATCACACAACGTTGGCTTGAAACTTCTCCGTAACGAGAATCAACGGCACACTACCCATTTTAACACCCACTCAGTTAGTTAAATGCCGTACCTGATACACGCCTGGGCGATCATTTCTTTTTCGATTCATGACTGGCTAGGCAGAAGGTTACCGTTTTTTTTTCTGCGGTAGACTTTTTGCCAGGCAAGGCTATAGAACCTAACCTATTCTTCAATTCAGCCCATAGATGAGAGATGGATGAATACCTTCCTACGGGGTATTTGTGCGTAAGGGAATGCAACAAAGTCAACTGGAGTTTGAACTCGGCTCTCGATTTCTCATTCCGAGCCGATATCCATTGCACCACAATGTACATTCTAAGACTAACGCCAACTCTGATAATGTTAGATTGATATTTTGTACTTTCTGATAAAGTGACACTCGTTCCAGAAATCTTCCATTTATTTATCTATTCATTTCATTGCCATTTCGTCAAATGAATGACTAGACATAAGATCATATTTCATAGAATTTACTACTTGTCATAAAAAAAATACCAGGCTCAAATAAAATTATTTTATGTACATGTCCAGATCAGTATTATGATCCAATCATATAGTAAATTCGTTTCGATAATTCATCTGCTTTGCCAAGAGTCTAGCAAGCCGGCGATATACACGATATATAAAGTTGGTTCTGGACTGACAGGTTGCAAGACCTACATGGAGTCGGTGGGTGGCGAGTGAGTGAGTACTGATACGAATATTTTAGCTAATGTTTACAGTGACGCACCAAATATCATATCACATCTTATATAAGTTTGGATAAATATTACAACTTTAGCTATCACAACGTTTAAAAACAGCTTTCAGATTAATTTTGGCATGTAATGAAACAAACGATCAATTTAGTCTTGCTAAAGACTATAAAAGTAAAATACTTACGATTAAATCCTCTATCGCTATAACTGAGGGCATCTAAATCATTGGATTAACTGAGAGACATGAACATCTCATTAGAAACAAAGAAAAGAGTGCGGGATTGCTATGTAATATATGTCCTTCTGTACGGAAGAGAATGTTGGACGATCTCATCAAGATTGAAGGAGAGGCTTGAAGCAGCAGAAACGTAGTTTTACAGAAGGACGCTGAGGATACCATGGACTGAGCACGTGACCAACAATGAGGTGATGGAAAGGATACAAACGAGTAGAAAACTCATACTTAACACCAGGAAGCGACAGACGAAGTTCCTGGGACACGTAATGAGGAGAGAGGGCCTGGTGAATTTAATACTTACAGGACAGAGAGAAGATAAATGAGACAAAAGAAAGTAGCGTGAGACCTACTTCATAGGCCTGATGGATGACGGATACCAAGAGGAAAAATATTGAGAGCGACAAGATACAGAGCCAAGTTAAAAGTCCATGATCGCCTACGTCCTGAAGAAACATGGTACAAGAAGAAGAAGAAGAAGAAGAAGAAGAAGAAGAAGAAGAAGAAGAAGAAGAAGCTTTATAGCAAACGACAATTTTAATATTTATGTGTTTACTCTAGTTCAGGGTTTCAAAGATAGAGGGCACTTTGATATTCCTAATCGCAACAGGATAAATATATTTGTTCGCTTTGAGCATGTAGGGAGCCTTGAATATACCACGCTCCTTTTTTTTTAAAATTTAACTTTGTCACCATCTTTCAGTGGCGGGCAACTCAAGATATTATACCATAAAAGAATAAGCACGTGAAATAAGAGAAGGTATTTTTTTTTCCGGGAGCGTCGACCTCTTGTCATGCCAGAGGAAGGGCGTCAAAAAGGCTCATTTTGAAAATCATTTCACTCTTACGTTTCTCATCTCCATTCGAACTTTTTCTACTTCGACTGACCTTCGTGCTTGACTGGCCGCAGTAACATATTTGGTGCTGTCGAAAATGAAATCTTTATTGAAGGTTTTGCCATTTCTTTGCTAGCCTCGTCTCATTTTTACCATGACAACATTTTTCATTGACTTTTTAAAATGTAGACAATTTATGTTCACACTATCTCCTCGGAATTTTCTTTGGATTTCCGCAAATATTTGCCGCATTTTTGCAAATATTTACCGCCTTTTCTCTTTTTTTTCTCTTTTTTTATGGCGAATGTTGACATTTTTTTATTCTTTATTGTCTTCCTTTGGTTTTAATCTCATATCTGCCTGTTTTGTTCATATTGATTTCATTTCTAATTATGTCTTTGTTGATCTTTTTCGATTTCTACTACATTCCTATCTCTTTCTTTCGATCTGTCTTTCTTTCTTTCTCTCTTTCTTTCGATCTTTCTTTCTTTGTTTGTTTCTTTCTTTCTTTCTCACTTTCTTTCTTTCTTTCTTTGTTTCATTGTTTGGTCATTTTCTTTAGCATTTCTCTTTCTATTTTTTGTTCAACTGGTTTTCTAGCTTTCACCTTTCTTTCTTTTTTTCTTTCTTTGTCTTGTTTTCTTTCATCCTTGTTATTTGCTCAGTTTCTTTTCTCTTTTTATCATAGTTTCTTTCCTATTATTGTTTTTCCTCATTTTATTTGTTATTTCGTTGTTCATTTTGTTTCATCTCTTTCTTATTGTTCTTTCTTTCTCTCTTTCTTTCTCTCTTTCTTTCTTTCTTTCTTTCTGTGTTCATTCTTTACTCATTGTGTTTCCCCTTTTTGCTTTGTTCATTTTCCTTTCTATGATCTTGTTTTCTCACCTTCCCTTTCTTTCTTCTATTCCTTTTTCTTTTTTTGTTAATTTTGTTTTTCTTTCTTTCTTTCTTTCTTTCTTTCTTTCTTTCTTTCTTTCTTTGTCCGTCTTGTTTTCTCGCTTTTCTTTTCTTTTTTATCTTTGCCCATTTTGTTTCTGACATTGTTTCTTCTTTTTTTGTCCATCTTGTTTTCTGTCTATTTTTCTTTCTTTCTTTCTTTCTTTCTTTCTTTCTTTCTTTCTTTTATTGTCTTGTTTTTGTTTGTTACTTGTAATTTTTGCTCGTCTCGTTTTCCTTCCTTTTTGTTGTTTTATTCTGTCTTTCTTTCTTGCTTCTCAACTTGTATTTTCCTTTGCCTCATTTTCTTCTTTACATTTTTTTCATCGATTTCCTTCACCTCTCCGGTGTTCATTCTTTTCTATTATCTTTCTTTTGATATCATTCTTTTCCTACTATTCTTTTTAGTCTTTTATATGACAAAATTAATTCCCACTCGACTTTTATGGCCGTTAATATTTTTGCGGTTACTTACGTCGACGAAATTTCTTTTCTTTTCATTATTTTTACTTTTTTTGCTTTTAACTTTCTTGGCCTTGGCTTTCTTATTTTTTTTTTTCACACTTTTCGTGTTTTTCTCTCCTTCTTTTCTTACTTCCTTTTCTTCTTTCTTCCTCCACCAAATCCTTCTTTCTTCCTTCCTTCTTTCCTTCCTTCGTACCCAGAATTCTCTACTGTCTGCTTCAGTCTTCATTTTGTGTTTGTTCCCAAACTGTCATATTGATTAATTCTGCTATAGACTTTCCTCAAGAATCAGTAAACCACAAAAAGCAGAAAAAAGTAGTAAATATAAAAAAAATACTTAAATGAAAGTGACCACGACTGTTCCGAGCGTTGTCAACAGCAACGCCTTCATCTCGAAAAACGTGGTAAACGAGAAATCATCTTTATTGAAGACTGAGTTCACGATCTCCGGTGAAAGGGGAGATAATTTAATTAAAATTTTCCATGCGCTGGCCAACATTCAGAAGGTCAAAGGAAAAGAAAAAATATTTGATGGAAAAGCAAAGAAGTGAATAGAATCAACACGGCGACCAAAGTTAATTTGTGATTTAATATCGAATAGGTTGTTAATTTGCTTGCTTTAATAAAACAATTAGCTCGCAGATAAACTAATTTTTTGTTTGAGTACCTTCATGATCAATTGGTTTGTTCAATATAATACGCTTTTAGAATTATTTCTTTTCAAGATATGAGAGTTTCCATGATTTTATCGTATTAAAAAGATCAGTCAGTTAAATGCCATACGTGATACACGCTTGGGCGATCATGTCTCGAAAGAGACATGACTGACTGGGCAGAAGATTATCCCGCAGTAGGTTGCCATTGCTTTCTGAGGTAGACTGGTTGCCGACCAAGGCTATAGAACCCAATCTATCCTGCTACTTAACCCATAACTGGAAGGAAGAGACGGATTAATACATTTCCAAAGGGTATTTGCGCGTAAGTGAATACAATGGATTCAACTGGAATTCGAACACGGCTCCCCGGTTTTAAGATAAGTAAACATTTTCCTTTTTCAAAAGGCACTTTGCTTTGTATAAATATTATTTGTACTTTTAATTTTTTCGATATCTTCCTCTTTAATTTGTCTTCTTCATTTCCTGCTTCCTTTCTTCTTCTTCTTCTTCTTCTTCTTCTTCTTCTTCTTCTTCTCTTTTCTAGTTCTTCCTCCTTTTCTGCTTATTTTCTTCTTCGTTTTGTACTTCCTTTATGCTTCTTCTTTCCTTCCTTTTCTTCTAACATTTCTGCCTTCTTTCTTTTTTTCTTTCTTCATTTTCTTTCTTTTTTTCTTCTTCTTCATTAAAGCGCAGACAAAATGAGTTGTCCGCCATAAAATCCAACGGAGAATCCGTAATGTGATCGATCCCGACTTGGCAGCTGCGATACAACCGCTTTCTCACCGACGCAGTGTGGCTTCCTGTGTCTTTTCTACAAATACTTTCACGGCTTCCGCTCTGATGAATTTAGCTCACTGGTACCCCCTATATATGAATTTCCTCGAGCCAAAACATTAGCAACCCTTTTACTGTGAAACCGATGAATTATAAACGCAAATTCTACTCCAGCAGCATCTTTTCTCGCACTTCCCGCCTGTGGAATTCCTTTCCGCATACTTGTTTTCCCGACAGCTACAATCTTCAAATTTAAATGTAAAGTTAATAATCACCTCCTGTCTCACTAATTTACATCCTATCTCTCATGCCTTTTACCGTCCACCCCACTCATCAGTATTCTCTTCCTTCTCATACACTTTTCCTAACACTCTCTGTAACCTGTCACTCTTTCTCATAACATTTCTCCGATGTAACCCCCTGCACAACAGTGGCAATAAAATGCCTTGCTTGGGGCCACACGATTATGAAAAAAAAATTCTTCTCCATCTGTCTCGGTTTGTGTGCCAGGGTATGGATCTCTGCATTGATTTCTTGTTGCGCTCATCATGTGGCATGTTTTGGCCATTTTAACCTGGCGGAGTTCAAATCTCTCCTGGTTAGACCGCAGCCGATGTTCTTCAACTAGATGACTCGTCTTAGTCGTTAACACATAACCGTTGGAGTTTATCTAAGGAACACTTCCGTCCGAGCTGGTGGCCAGCGTCGAGAAGACCTAGTAATGCAAACCCCTTGCGTGAGTTTAGACAGCCAGCCGCAATCTCAAATGGTCTTAAATATGGAAACAGGCATTCCTCAATAGAACATTACTAGTTATATGTGTGAGCGTACGTGAGCAGTAAACATGAAATATTTTACAGTTATATTATAGAGCCCTGACAGTTTTATTCTTTGTCCAAATTTACATCAAAGCATTATTTGTTTTTAAATGATTATGCAGTATGAAACTCTTTAATATTTTTTTGCATTATTCTTCACCTTGTACAAGGCCCAAGATCCACTCGTAGTAGGAGAGGAACAAAATAAGAGGCAAAGTTTATAGAAATATAAAACTATGGTACTCAATACTTCTGACTTCCATGATCTTCAGCTATTCAAAATTACTATGGCCTATTTTGAATGGTGAACACTTTATAATCAGATAAAAGCACTCCCTCTACATGCCGACTCTAGAGTTTATCATCTTTTAGTTGCGTCTCTGACTTCAGGAAGTGCGCTGCTCAGTTGTGTCTCTGCTTGCGGGCAGATATGCAGCTGAGAAAAATAAAACACTGTGAGGTACCCGGTCCCGGAGAAGAGATGCCCGTTGCTGCACTACCCTATTTACTTGTGTGTCAAGGGTAGCCACTGAAGCTAGATAGTTCTTGGCCTTAGTTCGAACTTACGCGCTCCGGTTCTCCACCTTAAACACGGCCTTGTGTCACATCGCATCTCACTGGGAGTGGGGAAGCAAGGTGACGAAATTATCATAAACGCACGCCCTCTAGATACTTTAATAGTTCTTAGCTTCAAGAACGATTACTCAACGAAACTTATTAAAACGTTCATGGTAATTCACATTCGATTATCTGCAACAGATTATAAATTATTTTTATTAATTCTCTTAGAATAACATCCACAACTTCATTGTTCTTTGCAAATTTATAAATCTACCATGAATTTAATAATGTTGCCATCTGGTCTATATTATTATAATATTTTCTACCTATTATGTTCTTTTTTATTCTAATAATGGCCTTGATGTGTGTGGTGGTGCAATGAATATCGTCTTGGAATGAGAAATCGGAGAGCCGAGTTCGAATTCCAGTTGAATTCATGGCATTCACTTACGCACAAATACCCGTGGGAAAGTTATTAATCTGTCGCTTTCCTCCAGCTATGGGTTAAATAACAGGACAGATCGAGTTTTTTAGCCTTGGTTGGCAACCAGTCTACCGTAGAGAATAATGGCGGCTTACTGCGGGAAAATCTTCTGCCCAGTCAGTCATGTTTCTTTGGAAGCATGATCGCCTAAGTATGTATCATGTATAGCACTTAACGGATGAATGTTCTAGATATTACTTATATTAGTTAATTCTTTTCTGACTCTCTCTCCTTCTCTCTCTCTCTCTCTCTCTCTCTCTATATATATATATATATATATATATATATATATGTATGTATATAATATATCTATATTACATGCATAACATATACACATATGCACACGCAGATATATATATATATATATATATATATATATATGTGTGTGTGTGTGTGTGTGTGTGTGTGTTATGGATGTATTGCTTATAGATTTTTTGGCAGTTTTTCTCTATTTTTCTTATAAATTAATAATTATATTACTTAACTATAATTTCATTCATAAGTTTCGAACCATTAATTTTTTTATAGTACCCAACATTTTAATATATGCGTATAATTTAGTTTTTCCTAATGTTAATTTTATTGCTTAATTGCAATATTGTTATAATATAACATGGGACTTTATGTAATTACTATTATAATATTATAATATATGATACTTTAATGTACGTTTTAATATTTCTAAATATCATATTACTTAATTATGATATTGTAATAGTTTTAATACATAGATATTTAATATTCTAATACATATTATTTCATTGGAAGATTCTAACCGTTAACAACTTATTAAAAAAAAGTATTTGTTTATTTATAAAAAGTTCGATTAATAATTGTATACATTATTTTGCTTAAATTTAAACAGAAACGTATTTCGTTTTATCATTCACATACATACTAATTTTACCGACTCATAAACACACATTCATACGAGATTCTCTCATACGCATATTATATTTTAAAAGAAAATCGTCCATCGCTTGATACTTGTATACATTATTTTGCTCCAAATTTGAAGAGAAATATATTTCGATTTGTCATTCGATCAGACACTAACGTTACTAAAAATATAAACACACTTAACTGTCAATAGTTTAAATATGCTTGATACATGTATTATGTTCGCATACATAAACTTACATTTAAAATAAATATCTATTATTACACGTAGCACACACATATAAACAGGCATATTTTTTCTAAATTTAAAGATATCTATTTACTGTTTATTAAACGTGAGACGTATCTGACCAATGAAATCAAACATCAATCAACATACTGTCTCTTTACATTTTTAAAAAATAATAAAAAAAAATAATTCGTCTTTAAACAAACTCTGCAGAAGCTTGTTAAAGTGAAACATGTTAAACTAAAAATACATTTTTCCTACCTGTTCTTTACTTATTCTGTTCATCTTGTCGGATTTCAACCCATATTTTCAACTCATTACTTTTCAGTAATGAATTGAGTTCTCCCGGTGGCTGGCGTGTGTATAACCACATATATATATAACACGCTAAAATTTCCTCTTCTCTCTCATTTCATGTGCCGATGGTTTAGGAAGTAGGTACCCCGACTGACGCCAAATCAGTCTAGTTTCGGTCCCGGTTGGAAGAAGTAGATGTCTACCCACACTGATGAACTGTGATACAACGAATCAGGCTTGTATGTGGATGACTAATATATATATATATATATATATATATATATATATATATATATTTGCAGACAGATCTGTTTCGCCGTATCACAGCTCATCAGCACGGTTAGACCGATTGCTTTTTTACCCAGGATTCCAGGATTGAAACCCGACCGAAACTTTTTAGCGCATATCATTATACGCGCCCAATAGCTAGAGCGCTCTAATTCATTTCATTGAATGAGCGATGCGTACATGCCAGAGTAGCTACTGTTTATTAAAGTCTATTATTTTTCCAGAGTGCTCAATCAGGGTGTGAGAGCATAAATATTGTCATCCGCAGACAGATCTGTTTCGCCATATCACAGCTCATCAGTACGGTTAGACTCCGATTGCTTTTTTATATATATAAGCGTCATTCATTTGAAAATTCAATGAGGTAGACTGGTAAGGAAAAAAAAAGCCGATATGTCTATGTTTTTCCTTTCATAGCTACTCCTTCAAATTCTCTTGTTACTCGAAGTTCTTTTTCTTTTTCTCGGGCTATTTTCACTTCCCTTTTACTTTGACAAATTCTTTTCCTCTTCCTCTTTCTCTTCTTGCTTGTCGTTTCTATAATTTGGTCTCACGTGGAAAGAAAGAGAGACGGTTGTTTGTGCATATATAATAGCCTGGAGCTCAGGGGTTGAAATGAACGGTTGATTTACACTGTAACAAAACGGTTAATGAAGGATTATAATGAAGAAACACACGGATAATTTTAAAAAACACAAGGAAAATATTTAAAAATTTACACATCTGAAGTTGTATTAAAAGCAGAATATAAAAAAGAAACGTTTAAATGCATAGCTTTAAAGAATTGTGATGAAGAAGAAATGTTCATACAAGAGATTAAATAATCTGACATAAAATAATATCCAAAAATCTTTTAGACAAAGGCAACTAGAAGGGATATATGATTTCATACCTTAAAAGTAGATAGTTTAAAGTACGTCAGTCAGTCAAGTGCCATACGTGAAACACGCTTGGGCGATCATGTCTTTTTCGAGACATGACTTACTGGGCAGAAGATTATCCCGCAGTAGGTTGCCATTGCTTTCTGCGGTAGACTGGTTAGACAAGGCTATAGAACTCAATCTGTTCTGCTATTTAACCCATAACTGGAGGGAAGAGACGGATTAATACCTTTCCCAAGGGTATTTATGCGTAAGTGAATGCAGTGGATTCAACTGGAATTCGAACTCGGCTCCCCGGTTCCTCGTTCCGAGCTGATATCCACTGTACCACAACGCATATCCTTGAAGTACGTAGCTTTCTTGAATTGTTGAAATAAAATTCTTTGAAATGGGTCGTCCTTGGCCGATGATGTAATTGGCGAGTAATTTTAGAATGATGAAAACTTTAATACTAGATTCAATGAACAAAAACAAAACCTTTCAGATAATTTCAGACAGTGTTCTATTATTAATGTTTTGCGTATTTAATATCAAAAAGAATTTCGCTAATTTTTCTAATTTTTTTTTCTTTTTTGCACAACGGCTAATTTCTGTGAAGACAAGATTTTCATTGGTTCAAAACAATTTCACATATAATCACAAATTTATTTCAGTCATTTTATCAGTTTGCTAAACAATCTCCGTGAACGAGACGAAGGTTCATCTGTTGATAAAAAAATAATTTCACATAGGCTTGCTAATTCTTTCCCGTTTGTTTTCCTCTGTCGTCCGAATTTGAAGGGGACGGGTAAAGAGAGTTATTATTCTTTCTCACTCACTACACATGTGTTTAAAACATTGAACTGAACACAGATAATATACAAGTCTTGGGGAGAAGCCAGGCTTTGATCCTCGTCAGAGATCAGATTGTAAACCGAAGGGCGAGTAAGCAAAAAATTTGATCATCATCAGATTACGAAGACATTATAAAGCTCAAAGTCAGAATTGTCGGTAAGCAACAATTTGGAGCTCGCCAGAAGGCGCAAATATACCCTGCTCAGTGACAAAAGTATTAGGAATTGATAAATCTATCCTCGTAAGAGCGTGTAGGTATCAAACTTGTCTGAAACAGAAGAGTCGACTGGCGAAAATTTTAATGCTCGTTTGAGCGCGCAGATATTATTATACTGTGGCAGAAGTGTTAGGAAGCCACAGTTTGCTCCTTATCAAAACATGCTGATATTACAATCGTTCAAGGCAGAAGTGCCGAGAAGAGACAATTTGATCTTTATCAGAATGCGTAGCTTTTACACTGTTCCAGAGAGAAGTGCAGGGAAGCGACATTAATCCTCGTCAGAACGCGTTGATATTACATTGATCCGAGACAGAAGTGTTGAGAATTCGTCAGTATGCGTTGATATCAATTACATTGGTCGGGATACGTTAGGATGCTGAATCGAAACTTTGATCTTCGACTTAGGGTATATAAATTTCACGAAGCAGATCTACCGGAAAATAAAACATTCATCTAAGGTAGGGTGAACCTTTAAACTTTAAGAAAACTGAGTGCATGGTCATCAGCAAAAGATACAATCCAAAATGCCAAATACAAGTGGAGAATAACAGAATCAAACAAGTCCAAGAATTTTAGTACCTAGGAAGTGTTCTAACAGGAGATGGAAAGTGCGACACGGAGATCCGAAGGCGAATTGGCATGGCAAAGGACGCGTTCCAGAAGATGAGCAAAATACTAACACACAGGAAAATCTCAATAGAAACGAAGAAAAGAGTTCTAGACTGCTATGTGATGTCAGTTCTTCAATACGGCTTTGAATGCTGGACAATATCATCGAAAATGAGGACAAAACTGGAAGCGGCCGAAATGTGGTTCTACAGAAGGATGCTACGGATATCGTGGACTGAGCATACAAGCAACGACGAGGTGTTAGAAAGAATGGCAACAAAAAGGAAATTGATGCTGAGCATCAGGAAGAGACAACTGAAGTTTCTGGGACATACAATGAGGAAGGAGAGCCTGGAGAACCTGATACTGACTGGACAGATAGAAGGAAGGATAGATAGAGGAAGGCAGCGGATAACATATTTGCAGGGACTGATCAGGTGGATGACGGAACGGGGGTTGCCAGGAGCAACAAGAGCAAACATACTAAGAGCCACAAAGGATAGGGAGACGTGGAGAGCCATGATCGCCTACGCCCTGAAGGGACAGGGCACATAGAAGAAGAAGAAGAAGAAGAAGAAGAAGAAGAAGAAGAAGAAGGCGAATATGTCGGGAGGAAACAATTTTATCCTAATTATTACCTTCATGGTATGCAGAAGTGCACATTCATATGTGATATAAATGTATTATTTTTGGAAAATACTATTAAATGTTTTTTTTAAATTGAATGGTAACAAAAATCAGAATTAATTAAATTAAAAAGAATATGAGAGACAAAAAAGATACAAATGAAAAAAAAAAGACGCACATATTAAGAGCGTGAAGCAAAACTGAAAACTGAATTAACGAATGAAGGATAAAAAGCGGAAGAAAAAATGAAATCAGATGTCGCTGTTAAGTCTAAAGTTGTTCTTTTATCAAATTGCTTTGATGGTTTCAATCTTCATTGTTAATGATTACGTAAACGTAATAATATCGCCCAATTTTTAAGAAGCTTGAAACGCTCGACTGAAACCGGCGTGAAAGAGGGAACTCGCTGGCAAGTCATTTCCTGAGATAGTGAAATGAGCTACACGATAGGATGCAGAAGAATTGGCCAAGGAAATGAGACGGCAGCCGTCGGAGACAACAGAAATCTGATGTGTCTTTTGTGCAGAGTTGGCGAAAAGGCAATGACTGGTTTATGAAATACTAGCAGTATAGCCCGGCGTTTCTCGGGTGTAATGAAAGCTTTAAAACTAATCCATGGTTCTGGAGCTCAGACTCAGTCTAAAGAATATTTGTGTGAAGTTTGGTGAGAATCGGATAAAAATTGTGGATTTGTATAAAGGACATACAGACAGATAAGCAAACACACACACACAAACATCTTGCCTTTTATATATATATATATATATATATATATATATTACCGATTTTCTGCACTATTGTAAGAACTGCAACCTTGAAACTTATGAATATCGTTTCTTATGTCTTTGTCTATGAGTGTATCAAATTTGATTAAAATCGGACCACTCCTTCTACAACCCGATTTTTTCGATTATCGATTTTCGATATTTATCGGTGGTACCTCGACACAAAACTTAGCTAAGAACACTCACAGACGCTTATAGTACAACTGTAAATTCTTTAAGAAAATCGGTTCAGCCGTTTCGGAGTCTATAGGTAACGGACACACACACACGCACAAACACACACAGAGACAAAGTTCCATTTATAAATAAGTTTAGATTAATAGAATAGAATGAATGAGGTCATCTTGATGTGGTCTGGAGGCAGTTCATAACTGAACAAGAGGAAGAATTGAGAAGAATAAAATACATCAACCATTACGCTAATTATAGGTAAAGTAGCAAGGTAGACTGGGTTCTTTAGCTTTAGATGGCATTTAATATAAATGAAGAACTATTCCGAATTCGAAAGAGTTGAAAATGCAATGGGAAACCACGCATCATCTTTTCTAAAGATTCATAGAAATTCGGAGAAAAGGAAACTGTAGAGAGCCATGACCACGTACGTTCTTGAGGTGTCATTCAGTGGATTTGAAAGGATTAACATGAGACTTGAATCTTTCATGTTTAACATTAATGTTTTTAACCTACCTTGATCGTTGCTCGGGCCTTGTACATGGTGAACCATAGTATGAGAAAAAATTTTGATATAAAGATATGAATATTAAAAGACATATAAATAGATAGATATGAAGATACATAAGAATGCAGATAGATAAATATGAAGATAGATAGATATGAAGAGAATGAAATAGACAGACAGACAGACAGATAGATAGATAGATAGATAGATAGATAGATAGATAGATAGATCGATAGATAGATAGATAGATATGATGTGACTAACATAGATAGATAGATAGATAGATAGATAGATTAAACCGATATATTAGATTGTCAATATTTACATTATTCGAACTATTGTCCTCATCTTTGCTGCTATGGAGGAGGACAATCTATCTATCTATCTATCTATCTATCTATCTATCTATCTATCTATCTATCTATCTATCTATCTATTAACTAGCCTAAGAATAAGTATCTGGAAATAATTAAAATATCTAATGTTCATTCAATTGGTCAAATGTCTGGAAGTGGGGTAGTAATGTGATCTAAAACTTCCACTCTATAATCTTAAATCTCTCATTTTTTTTTATCTTTCTCGTTTTTCACACACACGCACACATACACACACACACACAAATCTACACACTGTACATATATATATATATATATATATATATATATATATATATATATATATATATATAAGACACCCAAAAGTAGGACTACAGTCGAATAATTGAGAGACATTCATTTTAATAGATAAAAAGATGTTCCACACACACGCGCAAACTTCAACACACTCAGCAGACGCACACACACAGCAGACACACATAGCAAACACACACTAGCACACACACACATATATATATAATTGACATGTGCAAAAGCTCTTATTGCCATTCAGAGACGAAAAATGTTTTGGCTAGAATCCACAGCAGTGACCTTATGTACAGGAATTTATTTTCCTATTTACAGCATAAGTTTGTATGTTGATATATAGGTTTCAGGTGGTTAAAAAATATATATCTGTAAGATCGCCTACTGTGAAAAAAATAGTCGTCCTGAATATATTATATTCGTTGTCTTTTTGGTTGCTAACCTTGGATTGTTAATGTTTACTCAACAAAGTGTTCTTTTATTTTCAGTTGCAACACTGGATATGAAATAAGTGTAGTATGCAATTCACGTCCTAAAACACCGGAGATTCTGACTCAAATTTAATGTGCTTCACGAACCTTTGACCTGTGTTAACCCTCTTATGTACTGCGTTCGGCTTACTAGATACAAAAGTAAGCTTTTATATTTGGTGTCAATTCAGAACATCAATAGACTTAGAAGATGTAGGAGTCCTGGTATCAAATCACCAAGTACATTTTAGGCAAGACAAGAAATATTTTCAATACATTGAAATGTTAGTGCACGGATCATAGATTCTACTCACCATATCATAACCCAGTTGACTATTTACACATCTTAGAAAACAAAGGATGATGTGAAGGAAATAACAGTAGTAGAATATTATTTCAATGATTAAGCATCAGAATAAATTTAGAATCTGTTAAAGAAACTTAAAAAATTATGTGTCAAGGTTCTTGAATTGCAGGCAGAATATGTGGAATAGCATATACATTTCATAGCACTAGGGTATTCCCTTCTTTGTTCTCTACAAGCATCTTTTTGTAAATTTATTTTAAATATATATCTAATACAGAATGGTTTTACAAATTAAAAGAATATATGGAAAAAAAGAAGAGAGTACTGGATTGCTATACGATGTCTGTTCTTTAAATATGGCAGTGAATGATGAGCAATCTCTTCGAAGATGAATGAGAGACTTGAAATGTGGTTCTACAGAAGGATGCTGACAATACCATGGACCAAACATGTGAGCAATAATGACATTTGGGAGAGGATCGAAATGAAGAGGAAACTAATACCTATAATCAGGAAAAGATAGCTGATGTTCCTTGGACATATAATGAGGAGGAGGGGTTAGAGAATCTGATACTCACAGATCAGATAGAGGGAAAGAGAGACAGGGAAATAAACAATACGTCACATACTTGATGGGCTTGAACAAATGGTTGACAGAGTGGAGTTTGGGAACTTGAAAAACAATGAATTTGGAAGTTTAGTGTGCAGATCATCCATCCTACTCATCATATAATCTGATTGATTATCTCCAAATCTTAGAAAGCAAAGGATGATGTGAAGGTAATAACAGCAGTGGAGTATTATTTCAATGATCAAGCATCAAAATATTTTTGGAGGGGAAGTTTAATGAATCTTAAAAATATTATCTACCAATTATCTTGAACTTCAAGGAGAACATGTGGAATAGGATATACATTTCATAGCTTGTTATTCCCATTTTTGCTCCCTACAAGCCCTTTAGCATCCATTTGTAAATTTATTTAACATCATTGCTATGCTACTATGATCTGGAAAGCAAACAAGTCCGCGAAAATTCCAGAACATGGGTTCGCCACAGTTGAATATATTCAAGACTTTAAGGCAACAGAAAAAAAACACAACTATAGATTTTCGAGGTAAGCAAGTTATTTTGATGAGTTATTTAATGCAGATATCTAAATATTTTAAAAGCAATGGTATGCCTTCAACTACATATAAAGTGATGGCCATTTTACTCTAAATGCATATTGATGGCCCTTCTACTCTAAATAAATATTGATGGTCATTCTACTATTAATACATACTGATGGTCATTCAATATAAATACATACTGATGGCAATTCTATTATAAATGTATATTGATGGCCATTCTATTATAAATAAGTACTGATGGCCATTTTGCTATAAATAAGTATTCATGGACATGTTCCTTTAAAAAATCAATTGTTGGCAATTCTACTATTAAAGGGTACACTTTATATAAAAATTTATATATTGGTGTATGTAAAGATACACTTTATTCAAAATTTATTATTGGTAGTTTTACTATAAAAATATATTTTAAAAAATTCACAGTGTCTTAGTTTTGTTTGGCAGTCTACTATTCGCCCATAGTACTACTAAAAGGGTGCTAACACCCTAAATCAGGGTGCACCTGGAGTCTGGAAGACGTGGTTCCACGTTCCTCAAAACCTCCGATCACCCGATCAGAAGCCTTGCTTTATCGTCATATCCAATATCATGTAATTACCGTTTGCTCAACATAGTTGGAATATAAACCAGAGATGTGTTTTTTCTTCATGTGCCGTGTTGCTTTAAAACGTAAGCGATCATGGACTTCCATGTGTCCCTGTCTCTTGTCACTCTTTATATCTTTCCTCTTGGTATTTCTCCTAAACCCTTCTCCGTCATTTGCTCAAGCCTAGCAAATATGTTTCACACTGCTTTCCCCTGCCTCGTTTTCATTCTATCTGTACTGTGAGTATTAAATTCACCGGCACTTTTTCCTCACTTAGTGTCCAAGGAATCTAAGCTGTCTTTTCTTGATGTTAGTTATGGGTTTTCTTTTCGTTTGTTCCTCTCCAACACCTCGTCAGTGCCATCCTCAGTATTCTTCTGTAGAACAAACTTTCTGTTGCCTCGAGCCTCTCCTTCATCCTTGAAGAGATCGTCCAACATTTGCTTCTGAAAAGAAGGACAGATATCACATGTCAGTCCATCATTTTTGTCTTCGTTTCTAATAAAATTTTCCTGTCTCTCAGTACTATGGTTATCTTTTGAAATGCATTCTTGGCCATGCTAATCTAAGCCTTCGGATCTAAGTATCACGCTCTGTCAGTACGAGTAGTTTTCCTAAAACATTTTTCTTGAAGATCAATGAATTGTAACTGCAAATAACCTATGTTAATATACTTTGTTTCTTTTTTCCGGACTGATAACACTTTTGCCTTGTCGCTATTTGTAGGTCCCCATAAAAAGCTGATAACCGATTATTTTTTTGGTCCGGCTTTAATTGTAATTGATGGAATGTAGTCTCTTTACCGCTATTAACGTCAAGAACAATTCTCTTTGGTAAACAAACGGTACGGCAACAAATAAACTAGTGTTTATTACAGGAATACAATAAAATCGAAACCTTCAGTCGCCAGAAAAATGTTACCGCCTTGCGATCATATTTTAGCTGTAAATTACCGAAATAAAAATTTCAAGAAAACAGTGTTTACTATTTTATGACGTCTCTACTAATGAAGCAACTTAATTTCCCGAAGACAGTCGCATTTTTTTTCTAATTTTTTTCAGAACTATTTCTGTATCGATTCTTTTACTTTTCTTTATTTTGAGAAACACAAGCAATAATTCTGGAGATTTAAAATGGCTTTCAGAAAGAAAGAACCATGATCATTTTTCATGGCTGTGTGTTGGGGATATTGGGAGAGAGAGAGAGAGAGAGAGAGAGAGAGAGAGAGAGAGAGAAATTAGAATCATTACTAAAGTGAGTCGGTCACTTTGACGTGGTCTAAAGGTTAGCGAGTTTGTTGCCCTGGCTCAATTACGACCTCAATCCTCAGCGGGTGCTCCACACTTTTGGTCTTGTGCCACATCTAAGCTATGCTTAGAAAACCATTGCGAACACCTCGATGTGCTGAAATGGTTAGTAAGCTTGTCTCACTCGATCTGTTACGACTGAATGGTTAGTTCGATCCTCATTGGGGGTGCTGCAAACCTTCGGTTATGGAGGTGTGTGAAGTAGACGATAAGCGATTCTGTCTACTTCTATGGTTTAATTTTTATTTTTGCTTAACAGCATATCAACCTCTGTGGGTTATTTAATGCCAAAAATGTAGGGTTTTGAGGTATTTTTTTAATGTTCAGTTATAGTGAGAAGGCTGATTTAGTAAGATTTATAGTAAGATTTTGATGGAAAATTTTATTTTTTATATTAGAAAACTGAAGATGTCTTCTAGTTTTGTATTCAAAAATATATTGCTGCTAATAATTTTTTCTTTCAAAAAGGTATTATGGCTGTAATTTCTTTCCTTCAAAAATGTGTTATGGTAATAATTTTTTCCTACAAAAATGTATTGCTAGTAATATTTTTCCTTCAAAAATGTAAATTTTTCTATAAAAGTCTATTTTTATGTATATATTTTTATAAAAATATATTTTTATATTTCATAGTGTTTTGCCCCCAGTTTGGGGGTTAACTATTTGCCCATAGCGGGGACCCTAACTGCTGCTACCACTCCGGGTCAGGATAGACCTGAGAACAACAGCAATTAAGAGGTGGTTCCATGCTCCTCACGACCTCCCATAGGCCTTGCTGCCAGATGCATTTTACCGTCATACTTAGGACCATGTCTACTCCTATCAAACCAAATATATGCTCATAAAATACATTTCGGTCAAGTGAAGATCGAATTCACTGTTCAGTCGTAACTGGTCCAGCGAGACAAGCCCTCTAACCGTTAACCCTATGAACACACTCTTGCACAAGAGTGACAGGTTTGGGAGACTCTGTGAGGATCGAACTCACGAAAATGAACTAGTGAGACAAGCCGGCTAATCATTACACTGAATACATCAGAGAGAGAGAGAGAGAGAGAGAGAGAGAGAGAGAGAGAGAGAAGGAGAGAGAGAGTGAGAGAGGTCGAAAGTGCAGTTTAGCTTTGGAGGGGTTAAAATTAACAAGCCATTCTTTGCCCCTTATTAACAACAGACTGAAGCACAATTTCAACATAGACTTTTGTAAATAAAAGCAAAGTAAAGTTAACTATTTTTGAAGTTGGGATCGATTTGACAAAGCCTTTATGGAGAAGACCCCGATACTTAAACGTTAAAAGAAACTTAATATTTTTTATTTGTCATGTTTTAAGAAAGCTCTAATAAATGCTAATTTGTGAAAAAATCTTCATTTTTTTTAACGTGTTAATTCAAGTGATTCTTAAAAATCAACGACTTCAAGAAATAATAAGAAATTACATGGTTGTTTTTATCTAAAACTGTAGTAACAAATGCCAATAGAGCCTTTGAACAGAGTGGAATATATTTACTTTAGCGAATTTTAATTAAAAAAATAAAAAGTGTGGAAAAGTTACCAGCGGCGTATTACAGAAACTTTCGCAAACGCTTATCATACGAGGTTGATAAAAAGTGACAGGACTTATGCTTATAAAAAGAAAATTACAACACATACCGATTCGGCATTTAATCTCCTTCGAAATAGACTCCTTGTTAAGTCCTTGTTAAGTCGAAACCTTTATCCAGTATCGTTTCTACTAATAGAAGCATTCTTGGAATGCTCTTCTTTTTGGATAGCCTCGTTTTATTCTCTTACATTTCCTCGACGTCTTAAAGACTTGTTCCTTCCAAGTAGGATTTTTGTGAAGAGTAAAATGTCGACAGGGGCGACACCTGGCAGAAATGGTGACAACAATACTAAATATATCATTTTTTTCTTGTTTCAGATTGGTGTGACTACAATTTGTTGAATCAAGAACAAAGTAAGCAAAATGTCCAGCGAACTTGAGCGCCGTACTGCAGTTACCGCGGCTTTACGTTGTGACCACTCACCCAGGGAGATGGTTGAGATTTTTACTTTCTAAAATCGACTGAGACCTTCAAAAAGTCTGGTGAGGCTAGGGTTGAATCCCCGACTCCTCAGAGAAAAACACAGGACCAATCCGAGGTTCTCAAGAGGAACAAAGACTTCCTGGAGTAGCTTCATGCCTCCTCACTTCTTTGGCAAAGATCAGACCGTGGCGAAGGAGGTCTACCTGGATGTCACGAAGAATGTTGTGAATCCATGGATTGTTCAGGTAGCTGCAGGGAAGCCATGGCTCTTCCAACAGGACGAGGATCCTGCTCATGCGTCCAATTTGATCCAGGCTTGGTGTGACTAGAATCTGGACATGTTCTGGTCAAAGGAATTCTGGCCCCATAGTAGCCCAGACCTGAATCCTTGCGACTATTATTTATGGAGCGTACTTGGGAGACAGTTCAACAAACGTCCACACAACACTGTCAAATTGCTGAGGCCTGCCATCATCGAGGCCGTGACCAACTTGTCCTGGGAGCAGGTGACCAAAACTTGTAGAAAGGTTTCGGGCTCGTGTGGAGGCTGTGATAGAAGCTGGAGGTGGATGAATTGAATAATATAGTAGAGGAGAGATCAGACAAGAATGTTATAAAGCAATTTGTCATGTAAATACTTGTCATTCTAAATAAACACATTTTTTCTTTCAGTATATGTTTTTTCCGGATTGTAGTGCAAACCCCTGTAGATTAGCATCAAGGTCCCACTTGTTACTATCAAAATAGTCAAATGTAACCGCCTCTTCTACTCTACAGTTTCTTTTCTCGCATCTCCTGTCTGTGGAACGCCTTTCCGTATATTTGTTTCCCCTGATTGCTACAATTTTCAGAAGTTTAAATGCAACTTCAATTTTTTTTAATCGTATCACCCCGAGCAAGGCGGTAATACCACTGATGTGCAAGGGGCTACATAAGAGTAAAAAGGTTAGGTAGAAGAGAGTGAAGAGAAAGACGAAGCAGTTAGAAAGGAGCAAGAGAAGGATGGGAATACAGGTGTGATGACAGTTGCAAAGGTGGAGAGAAAGGAAAGTATATACAGGGTGGTGAAAAAAGGACTAGAGTCAAGCGGTTAAGAGATGAGTGTTGACATTGCATTAAAATTCCTGGAGGTTGTAGCCGTCTGGAAAGCAAGAATATGGAAGCGAATTCCACAGGCTATTTTTTTTAATTTTCAAACTCCATAAATCACATCCACCTTCCTAAATCCAATCCTTTTTTCATCCCTTTTACCCTGTTTTTTTTTTCTATCTCTCTGTAATCCCCTGCGTTTTTGCCTTGATTAGGGTGAAACGATTATTGAAAAATATATGAAGAATGTTATACTTTGGCAAAAACTGCTATACAAGCCGGGGTCACTGATGAAACCTCTGTGGTGTAGCGAGACGAACACACTCTACGCACTTTCATTGCAATCATTACTATAATCAGCGGATTTGGGTGAAAACGTAATAACTTATTATGCATGCGCGGGAGATCTCAATCTGTGCTAAGCGGCTTCACCCTGAGCACTTTAGCTCAGTAACCATAGCCTCACACACGGTACATTTTGATCAAACCTCGTATATAGAGAAAGTTTGCAGAGTCGCTAATTGGGAACTTTCTTCTTGATAGGTTTTGGTGCTAAGATGAGATTGTTGAAATGAACGCCGATTTTCAATGCAAAATTTTTCCTAAAAGTCAGAAGATTTTAGAATGCCTCATGCTTTTTTCTTAATATTTGGCCTTGTGCCAGATTAAGTAAAATTTGTAAATATTTTTCTTGTTTATGGTGATGTTCTCTATTATTATTATTATTATTATTATTATTATTATTCTTGCTTTGTTCAATGTGGTTTTCTTAATATACAATATTAATATGTCTATTTTGTTAGCAGTATACCTCCACATAAATTATTTAAATAGTTTTAAAATATAGGGAATAAAAACAGCAGACTGGCACCACGAAATCTAGTTTCTAAACTTTAAAATGAATTTTAAAAAAAAGAAAGAATTATGGAAGCTGCCTGGTCGCTGAAGAGTTGTTTGGAAAATCTTTTACCCGAAAACAAACCAACACACAGACTAACTGCATCCGTTCGTTATCTATTATTACGTATATGCTATACTTGATATTTTTTTGCGACAATGCCGAAAGACGAGTTGCTGTTGCCCTAGGAACAGCAGACGGTTGGTTTAGAAGTGAATTATGAGTCTGACGTCGGCAAGGAAAAATCGCAGAAAATAAGAGAAAAATATACGCTATTCAGTGTCCCTTATCGACTGAGATGGCTATTCGATCAGGTCCAGAGGCAAGAAATTAGTCTCAGAATACAATATAATTACATATATGTATAAGTATATATGTGTGTGTGCGTGTGTATGTGTAAAACTAAAGTTTGACTGATTAAGTTTTTCTTGTATTTTTCCAATTTTCAAAATTCCAGAAGCTTTTATTATGCAAAAAGGAAACAGACAACTGATATTAAATAAAATATCTTTCACTACTGGGAACGGTATCTTAAAGTGTGCACAAAATATTTAATGCATACAAACTAATAATAATAATAATAATAATAATAATAATAATATAATGGGAATAAATATTTTATACATCTTTTCGGTCTAGCTTTGTGTAACTGTTTTGCATTTTATGTCAGTGTGAATGCATTTGAATTGCAACAATGCATAAAAAAAAGAAAAATGAAAATGACAGCAAGCAGCAAACAAAAAAAATTGCACTGACAATATCTGGTTCTTTATAATGACAGAGACGGCTAAAAATGCTTGAACAAAAACAGAAGAAAACAACAAAACATGAAGTTAAGACAGCTTTTTCACAATTCATTCGAAAATTAATAAAATAAAATAATATATATGCCAGGCCTTGTCAGTTAAATTTAACAAAATTGTTTGAATTAATTCTTGTCTAAGTATGGGCGAGAGGGGGAGAGAAAGATTAAAAAAGAGAAATATTGAGAGAGAGAGAGAGAGAAAGAGAGAGAGAGAGAGAGAGAGAGAGAGAGAAAGAGAGAGAGAGAATAGAGACAGACAAACAGACTGTCTGTCTGCTGCCTGCCTCTATTTCTCTCTCTCTCTCTATATATATATATATATAGTCTTCTTCAAAAGTATTTGAATGGCAAGTTTTCTTAAAAAGATTTAATATGAAAAGATGAATATAAGACAAAAGCTCCGAATTTTTGGGCATTTGTTTCTTAGTATTTTTATTTATCTGTGTTAAACAACTTCGGAATACCACCTTTTGTTTTGAACTCGACCATTTTTCAAGAGCGCGAAACTAGTGGAACACATGACTGCCAGGCCTTTGTTATTTCTATTAGACAGATTGCTTAAACAGTAAATAGCTCTAAATGACTAATTTTTGATTTTATCCCTGATTTTCACCTTTAAAGACTATCTTTTTTACTGGGGCTAAGCAAACATGGAGATGAGAGAGCTGTCAATAGGAAAAATGGAAGCCATTTTGAAAATCAGAAAAGATGAAAAATCGATCAGAGCCATTGAACAAACATTGGGAATAGTGACTACAACAATTTTGGAATACGCTGAAAAAAAATAGAAATGTATTGGTGTATTAAACAACGGTCATAGAAACAAAAAAATTCACGGAACAATACAGAATTTGATGACAAAAACATTATGAGAGCTCTGGGAAAAAACTCAAAACAATAGTCAGTGACATGACCAATAACCTCCAAGATGCAGGGCTGAAGGTTTTACAATCCACCGTTCGAAGAATACTTCAGAAATATAGAAGCCCTGCCACAAGATGCGAACACCTCACCAGAAGTAAGTGTCTGAAGACCAGAATGCAATTTCAAAGGAAGTACAGAGACGCGCAACAACAGTTCGGGAAGAAAGTTTTATAGACTGAAGAGACCAAGATTAATCTCTACCAAAAGTGATGGAAAACCCAAGGTAAAGAAAAAAAATGTCTGTATATGGTGCAAAGCATACAAGCTCATCTGCATGGAGGAGACTTGGGCTTGCACGGCTGATTTTGGAACAAGCTCATAACTCATGATGGTAACAGTAGAATTCAGAAGTCTACAGAAACATTTTGTGTGCCAGCTTACATGCGAAATGCATCCAATCTTATCGGAAAGATGTTTATCATGCAGCAAGACAATGATAAAAAGTAACTGACAACACAACAAAGAACATCATCGGAGGGAAAATTAGTTTTAAACTGGCCATATCAATCATCGTATCGTGACCCAATAGAGAATGCATTTAATATTCTGAAAAGAAGACTGAAGGAAGAAGCCTCCCGAAAGAAAAAAAGTCTAGAAAATATCAGTAATAAAGAATGAAACAGTTTGGGGATATTAATGGGTTGCAAATTTGATGAGGTTATTGCAAACTCGGATTGTGCAACTAAATATTAAATGTTATTTAGTTTCATAGTATCTCTTCCTTTACTTTAGCTCGCAAAATAATCTGTAATAAAAGGTGGAACATCTTATGCTGTTTAACACATCTAAGTGTAGATAGTAGGAAATAAAAGCAGACATTCTGAAAGCTTGTCTTGTATTCGTATTTTGATGTAAAACACAAATGTCTTCATAAAACAACAAACGCAAAGCAGTTGGCCTTGCCGTTCCAATACATATAGAGGGGAATGTGTGTGTGTGTGTGTGTGTGTATGTGTCTGTGAGATTTTGATGGGGGAAAGAGAGAGAGAGAGAGAGAGAGAGAGAGAGAGAGAGAGAGAGAACAGAAGTAGGGACTGATCTGACTAAGACAGGGAAATATATTTGAGTACTGTTTTTCGGCAGGGATTTTTCGAATGCGCAAACCGACAAATATAATAGACACTTATTAATAAACAGAAATAGAACGTCTGCTTTAAATACGGAGTATTCACTATAATAATTCTGAAGTTATATATATATTCATATAGATAGGTGTGAGTTTATAACACTGGGTTTCACGCTCTTGCAATCGTCAGACAAACTGATTAATATTTTTTAAAAATTGGCTATATGTAGGGCTGCGTATATTGGTGTATTTTTGTGGAAGTGGGAGGAAAATTTGTCGTCATAACATACGCAAACACATATACAAATTTGTACACCCATTGACGTGTGCAAAGACACACACAAACTCGCGTCCACCCTCCGGGGCTCATACAACATATATGCGAATCGTACGGGGTCGGCATATATATGTATATGTGTGCCGTTGCGCACATACATACGCATTCGGTTGGTGTATTCGAATAGTGTAGCTATGTCAACGCGCGGACAGTTGTCGATTTCTCGTACGTACATATGTGCGTATGATGGGGTCTGTGTGAAACTATGAGAGGTACCGAGCGCCCATAGCTCAGAGGTAGAATCGCCGACTGACACCAATTTGGTCGGGTTTCGAACCTGGGGAAAAAGCAATCGGATGTCAACCGTATTGATGTGCTGTGATATATATATATATATATATATATATATATATATATATATATATATGTAAACTTGTTACGGAAATTAACGAAGATTAACCGACAATTTGAAATGATTATTTTCGATCGATACTCGTATTTAAGTCGATATTCTGTTTTTAATCAAACAGTATTATATATTTATTTCTACCGGCCTGATTATTTACGATAATTTTTATTACAAAATTCTGTGTCATTCGGCAGGATTCGAACCTGCGACCCCTATCCACATAAAGGAAGCCACCAATTGATTAGGCACGTCTTTGACCTCTTGAAAACTAATGACCAACAGTTTAAACGAAATAAAATCAAGCCTATAACACAATTTTCGATTCATCGTAATAACCATATCTGCTCTGAAATGTATCGTAATGCCAACAAATGAAAACATGTTACGGAAATTAAATAAATATATAATACTGTTTGATTATAAACAGAATATCTACTTAAATACGAGTATCGATCAAAAATGTTCAAACAAATCATTTCAAATAGTATGTTCTTTAAAGACCATTTCGTTAATCTTCGTTAATTTCTATAACATGTTTACATTTGTTGACATTACGATACAGATTTAGTTTGTTGACATTACAATACGAATTTAGTTTTGACGGCATCATGTATAGGCAAATTGTCGGTGTTTCAATGGGTTCTCACTTGGGACCCATTTTAGCAAACATCTTTGTTGGATTCCATGAAGAGAGAGCATTATCTACATCTAATAAACCCGATGTTTATTTCCGTTATGTAGATGTTACTTTAACGATGAGATTGAGGCGGACCATTTCATTTTGTCCCTTAATTATATGCATCCAGCTTTAAAATTTGCACAGGGAAGGAAGATTAATTTTTTCCTTCTTTTTCTTGATACTTTGGCGAGCAGATGTTTCTCTGGTTTTCTTATTTTAACCGATATTTACTGGTTTGGATATCAGGTGATATTCTTTTTTATCTTCCAAAATGTAAAATTAATTTAATTAAAACCCTTACTCAACTAAATCCCACTTGTTACTACCTCAAAGTGTTGAATCTTATCCATATTCAATGTTTAAAGCCCTCACTGTGTAAACAGACGGAGCATATATTTAGCTTCCAACTCATTTCCTTATAAGAATTTTTTTACATCTACATCTTGTTCATTTGCTTGAAACGATAATTATTTATTTATTAACCTCGATATAAGTCTGTTGAGCGAGTTTCGAAACCGGTTAGCTAACCCGTTTTTCAATTTTATTTTTTAAATATTATCATCATGGGTGGATTATAATAAATAGTTTTGTCTATTCATGGCGGTAATGTAGTTTTGTACCACCAATCATATTTTCATATATATATATATATATATATATATATATATATATATATATATATATATATATAATGTGTGTGTGTGTATAAAATGAACATTGAAATCAACACTCAGAGTCGACAGATTGTTTTATGTTAAGCGCAATCATCAGGCCACATTTGTTGGTTTTTTCTCGGATAGTGGTCTGATGATTGCGCCTAACAGTCTGTCGCCTCTGAGTGTTGACTTCAATATTCACTTTTATATTTACTTACACTCTATCTCTGATATTGAGCACTTTATCCCATAAATATAGCACACCTTAAAACTATATTTTTTCACACACACACACACACACACACACACACACACACACACACACACACATATATATATATATATATGAGAAAATTAATAACAAAGAGGAAAAAAACGCTAAGTGATGCGTTTTGTCCTTCAGAGATTAATCGAGACAAAGAGATGAGTCAATTGATGTAAATATCAAATTCACGAAGGGAAGAAAAAGAAAGCTGAAATATTGAACTTACTTTTTATGTTTAAGTTTGATTAAGTCCTAAAGGACGATACACGACATGAATTTTTCTTACTTTATCAATAATTTTGACAACGATTTTTTTCATATATAAAATTTGATGTCTAATCTTTTTCTGTCAATATAATCTAAAAATTAGGAATAATTCATAACCTCTAAAATTTACCTTATGGAAAATCAATGTTGTTTATGAATTCTCATGTCTTTTGGAAGATTGTATCTCTAACATTAACAACCAACAATCAACATTAAATTCTTACATTGACCACATATGCACCACACTATCTCGTAGGTTGGCTTGTCACTTGTCAAAATTAAGTGTAAGCCATCCACATATAGATGTACAGATGGTAAATAGATAAAATACTGGCTCGTTATGGCGTGAATAGAATTTCAAAATTCGGAATAATCATTGGATTATATTTAAAAGCACTCTGAATTTTTCACCCTTAATATTTCCTTGAGGTGGGAGAAATACCTTGAATATACTTTAAATCTATTCTAATACTCCAATAATTTTATATTCAAAGCGAAAAAAGGCTCTTAAGATATTTCAAAATAAAAGAGTAGAGAATTCATATAAACCCAATCAAAATATATTGTTCTACTCATCATATCTATCACAGCTACTAATCTTAACATAAAATTTGTTATAACTACTTGTAAATCAACAAGAAACTTAATTAATACAAAACAATATGCTCAAAATTAAAGGCGGAATTTATTCTATTAGATGTAATAACTGACGCAAGGAATACATAGGAGAAACCTCAAGAAATTTCAATAAAAATTTATATGAACAGAAAAGAGAATTTGTATAAAATCAGGGCATTAAATGAATTAGTTGCTTACTGCCATGAGTCTAACCATAATGCATTAGATAAATTGTTAGATAGGTGATCATTCTATGTTCATAAATCTGTTTTTGTTTTAATTTCTGTAAGTTCCACAAATGTATTGTCAAATCCCAAATTTAAAAACTTAATATTTTTCCACACACACACACACGCGCGCGCGCGCATATCTATATCTCTATATATATATATATATATTCGTGTAGAATCCTTCGTTGATTAAAGACGGAAGCTGACGATGGGTCGCCTGAAATAGGCCTATACTTTCGATTCACCATGAAATAACACGTCTGTCTTAATTTTTTTTATATTTGCTCTATATGTATTTATATGCATATATGTTTAGAGCTCTCGTAGAGAGTTATCCTACCACTATATGTAAAGGATACTCCTTTGGATTCTTCTATGCCCACACTGCATGCTGATATATATATATATATTTTTTTTTTAAGCGTTTCACCCCGAGCAAGGCATGTCACTGCCACTACTATGCAGGGGGCTACGTAGAGTGGAGAAAGGCTGATTAAATATAGGAAATGACAGAGGGTGGGTGATAGGCGGGTAAGGATACCGAGAATGAGGGTTGGGTAGATGAGAGTGTTGTGAGAATAGTTGGGAGTTAGTGTGATAGGAGGTGTCTATTGACCCTACATTTAAACACCATTGACCCTACACACACACACACACACACACACACACACACACACATATATATATATATATATATATATATATATATATATATATAGGTATGGATAGATGTATAAAAGTTTGCATCAATATATCTACAATATACGCGTAATTTCTTTAAGAAAAGTTTATTACACATTTCAACTTCATTACGTTTTCAATGTATTAATTGAAAGTAAGAGCAGACAGACTAAAGAAGAATGGCTCAACAAGAAATGTGCCGGCGTAGAGAGATCGAGCAAGACTAACAAAGGAGAAATGCATAAGGAAATAAGGAAACTGACAGGACATAGAACATGCTCCTTTACAGGGTGTATGATATCCAAGGATGGAACAATCATCATAGAGAAAACGAAAATACTTCAGCGAGGGGAAGAACATATAAACGATCTCTATCACGACAAAACAGAGGCCAACTAATAGTAAACAATGATGCTGACGGACCGGAAATATAATAATCTGACGTGAAGGCCGCAATGGCCAAACTGGATTGGAACAAAGCAGCTGGACCAAACGGCATTGTAATAGAGATGCTGACAGCCATTGAAAATTTCGGCCATAGAGAAAATGAAGGAAATGATAAATGAACTCTACACCAGATGATCTAAGCAAATCAATTTTAATAGCTCTGCTTAAGTAGCCAGGTTGAAATCGAATGCTAACTCCACCGAAAAATCAGTTTGATTAGCCACGTAACGAAACTCATTTTCCGAATCCTGATGAGTAGAGCGCGAAGCGGAATCAGGCCGGAAATAGGACAAGAACATGAGGTTTTGTCAAAGACACTGGAACAAGGAATGCGATATTCATGCTTAGTATACTATCAAAATAGGCGATACAAGTGAAAAAGAACGTTTATCTATGTTTTGCAGATTATACCAAGGCGTTCGACAAAGTACGTCACAAAGAATTGATAGAAATGCTCAGACATTAGAGTAATCAAGAACCTCTACGGGCAGCAAGCCGCCTGCATACAGACAGAAAACGAATTCAGCAGATATACAAAGATAGAAAGGGCTGTGAAACTTGTACAGTGAGACTATTATGAAGACCTAGAAGTTATGTCAGGAATTCGTCATCGGTGAGCAACATGAGATACACAGATGATACAGTACGCTTGGCCGACACGGAAAGAAAGCTACAAGACTTCCTAAAAAGTAGATGAAGAAAGTCGAAAGAAAAAACTACAAATAAACTACAGGAAAACCGAATGTATGGTCATCAGCAAACAGAGGGGCCCCAAATACTAATTACAGGTTGGGGATACTAAAATCAAGCAAGTACAAAAAATTTAAGTACTTGGGAAGGGTTCTAACGGAAGACAGAGAGTACGACACTGAGATCGGAAGGCGAATTGGCATAGGAAAGGACTCATTCCAAAAGTTGAGAAGAATATTAACAGACAGGAAAATTTCGCTATGAACAAAGAAGAAAGTAATGGATTGTTATGTAATGTCTGTTCTTTAGTGAATGCTGGACAATCTCATAAATGATGAAGGAAAAACTTGAAGCAATTGAAAGCTGGTTCTACAGAAGGATACTGCGGATATCATACATAGAACATATGAGCAATGACAAGGTGTTAGAAAGGATGGAAACGAAAAGGAAATTAATACTGTGTATCAATAAGAGACAGCTGAAGTTTCTGGTAAATATGATAAGGAAGGAAGGCTTAGAAATCGGATACTAACAGGTCAGATAGAGAGAAAGAGAGACAGGGGAAAACAGCGTCTAACATACTTGACGGGCCTGAGCAGGTAGATGGCAGAGCGGCGATTGGGTGAGGTAAAAGGAAATACGTGTTAAAAGCCACCAGAGATAGGGAGACGTGGATGGTCACGGCTGCCTACGTCCTAAAAGAACATGGCACCTAGAAGAAGAAGAAGGGTGATTATGCCGAAAAATGCCGATTATGCCGATTTTTGTGAAAATCTATCACTAAGCTGTATTAAAAAGTATTTTGTACAATTATATTGTAGAAATTTTGAATATTTACCATTTTTAAACAAGTTATTTCACTACCTTGGTTTCCACCATGAGTGGTTTCTTCAGGCGATATTTTGGAATTCGAACTCGGCACCCCGATCTCTCGTTCCTAGCCGACATCCACTGCATCACAACGCACATGTTATCGTTGTTTTCGATTATGCTTCGAGGTCGTTGTCACCTCGTATTAGCGTCGGCGACGGCGGAGGCGGCGGAAGCCGGTGACGGCACGCCTGGGCTAGACGGACGAGACCTAACGCACACGACAGGCTGCCGTTTTGAGTGACATAAAAATCTATAATTCGTCCAATACATCTTGCAAGTTATATATTGTCACTTCATATACCAGAAACAATATTTCTAAGTTATTCAATGGTTATGCATGTCTGCATATTGGCTAATTAAATAATAACAAAAAAATAACTGTGTGTTCTTTTAAAAAATATACAATAATTAAAAACCGCAGAGAAGTAGGTAAAACTAAAAACAAGATCAATATTAATGATGTAGGTTAGATTATTTATTTTGCATTCATCGACCTCATTTGTGACAAATACGAGACATTTGAGTGATATCTTCATCTATAACCAACCCAATACGTATTTCAAGAAATATTACTTGATCTATTAAAATTAATGTTTCTCAGTTATTCAACTGTAGTCGTACGTTTGACCCTATTATAGGTCGTTTGTTTACATTATGTAAATAATACGCTATAAAATGTGCCTTTCTGTGTGTCGATAGCTTAGAGGTAAAAATTTCTGACTGATGACAAATCGGTCGAGTTTCAGTCCCGGCTTGAGGCAATCACTGATGAGCAGCGATACAGCAAAATAGGCCTGTATGCAGCTGACTATATATATATATATATATATATAGTGGAGTGAGTGAGAGACAGAGACAGAAAAATAGAGAGACAAAGAATCTTATCACTGACACAGTGCATATATTAATGCTATATATATTTATATATATATATATATATTGGGACAAAAATTCTTAAACTTAATCAGCAAACACTTTCCCAAAACTAATCCTCTTAGCGAAATATTCAATAATAATACTCCAAAGTTAAGCTATAGTTGCACGGATTATATAGAAAAAATAATTAAAAAACATAACAACAAAGTGCTCAACAAGTATTATGATACAAAAACACGGTAAATTAATCAAATAGATCATCCCCAGGACAAAGGAACTAATACCAGCGGATGTAATTGTAGAAATCATAAAGATTGCTCTTTGCATAATAATTGTCTAGTTAGCTTCATAGTTTATCTTTGTACCGTCTTCACAATTGAAAATCCTAATACTATAAAGCTTTATATCGGTTCTACTAAAAACCTGCTCAAAACTCGCTGGTATCAGCACGCATTTTCTTTCAACAATAGTTCTTATAGATACAGCACTTCATAATCCAAATCTATTGGTCATTAAAGGAAAAAGACAAAACACCCACTGTTAAATGAAAAATCCTTACAAAAGCTCGAACTTGCAACTCCCTCTGTGCACATTACTACCTCTGGCTTAACGAAAAATTAGAAATTATCAAATTTAGGGACAAGGTTAAACCAGAGGAATGAGCTCACTGTTCATTGTAAACATAGTTCATCATTTACAGTAAAATCCGGGTTGTAATATTGAAAAATTAAGGAAAATCTTATTTGATGGATGTTTTTGTCCGGGTTGGGCGTTCTTGTTGATCTTAACTGGGTGCGTCGTTCACCATGTGCTATCATACTGATAATTGCCAGGCGTTCGACCCGACATTTGTCGACGGGTTGTATGGTTGTGGGGTGTTCTACCCGACATCGGTTTTCGCGGGGTCGGCGAATGATAAATAGTTCGGAAAATGTGTAGGACTTGAGCTTTGAGAATCATGGTTATTAGGTGCTGATTTGACAGTAGGTGTTATGGGGAAACGTGTTGGGCTTTGGCCGGATGGTCTGTTCTGGTTTGGGCTCTGTGAATTATTGGCGGTATAATCGATGTCGGATTAGATGCATCATGGCTGTATAGGCTGGCGGTTGGTGTTGGGTTGGGTGCTTGCCGGGTGTTATTGTATTGATACGTGCCGGATTGTACCTGGGGGGAAATACTTTGGAGTGTCCGTGTCAGATCAAGGTTCCCATCCAATATAGGCAGTTTAATGTCTAAGTATTAGACATGTATGTATGTATGTTCTTGTATGGGTATATGTGTATATATATGTGTATTTTTCTAAACATGTTCTATTAAATATAAGAGACAATGAATGTCTATTATGTTTAATCATGAGCCGTTCTAAACGTCGTATTTTTGCTTTAATTTCAGTTGAAAATAAAGACAAAAATTCTCCAACATTTGGATAATTATTTATTAGTTTTCTTCTAAGCTTTCGGCTCACATGAGCCATCTTCAGAGAGGTAGTTTAAACTGAAATATTATAAAATCCACCATCACCGACGATTTTATTTTGTATTGACATAAAACTCCGCTTGGCAACGGCAACAGTTACCAAAAATAATAAACGCAGTTCTTAAGTTTGCGATGCGGTTTTATGACGTCATTCCGCGGGATAGCGCGAAATGACAACAAAACCATGTAGTCAAATGCAATGTAATATGTTATTTCCTGTTTTAAAGTTGATTTTATTGAGTGTTGGTTGTTTTGATTTGATGTACATGGCCTCCAATATCTGCAGGTTTCTTTTACTGTGTGTATGAGTAAGGATCACCGTATTGTTGACCAAAATCTGTCTGATATTACCTACATGTTTATGTTTTTCAGAGAAATGTTGTTTAATAGTACTCTGATCAGAAAGATGATATGTAAGTCTACGGGAGAGCGTGGTTGTAGTAAAACCAACATATGTACTAGGTTTTTGATTAGTATCAGAGATGCAATCTCTGAATGGGCATGTAAATTGGTACACTACATTGGTTTTTTGTAAAGAATTTAGTTTAGTGCTTGTTGGGTTATTATAGACTATGAGGTCAATTGTTTTAAACTTTTTATAATATATAATGAGTTTAATTTGATTATTACTTTCGACTGGTTTAACATTTCTACGTATTATGTTTTTGAGAGTTTTTTCATCTTGTTTATAATTATTATGTATTTGGTTGCAATAGTATAAGTTAATAGTGTTATGTTTATTTTGATGTAAACCATTATTATTAATATTATCATTATTGTTCGAGCTATTGTTAATTTTGTTGAGATACATTTTAATTTGTTGATCGATAATTTTAATTTTGTTGTCATTTCGCGCGATCCCGCGGTGTGACGTCATAAAACCGCATCGCAAACTTAAGAACTGCGTTTATTATTTTTGGTAACTATTGCCGTTGCCAAGCGGAGTTTTATGTCAACACAAAATAAAATCGTCGGTGATGGTGGATTTTATAATATTTCAGTTTAAACTACCTCTCTGAAGATGGCTCATGTGAGCCGAAAGCTTAGAAGAAAACCAATAAATAATTATCCAAATGTTGGAGAATTTTTGTCTTTATTTTCAACTGAAATTAAAGCAAAAATACGACGTATAGAACGGCTCATAATTAAACATAATAGACATTCATTGTCTCTTATATTTAATAGAACATGTTTAGAAAATTACTTGCTGCCTCGATATACTAAATATATGGGTATATATATATGTATATATGTGTGTGTATATGTGTATATATCCATTATTGTATGTATGTATGTATGTATGTATGTATGTTGAGTTGTCCATGTATGCATGTCTATATGTATATGTATATGCATGTTTGTGTATATGTGTGTGTATATGTATGTGTGTATGTGTATATATATGTATGTATGTATATGTGTATATATATATGTGTGTGTATATATATATGTATATGTATATATGTATGTATGTATGTATGTGTGTGTATATATGGATAGATAGATAGATATTTATTTAGATGGGTATAAGTTTGTGGTCCTTGGTTTCACACTTTTTCGATCGTCAGACAAACCTGATTTAATTTCTTTTTAAATACTGGATATATGTAGAGATGCGTATATTGATCTATTTTTGTGGAAGTGGGATGAAAATTGGGAGGAATAATTGTCTTCGTGACGCCTTTTATACAAAAACAGACATAGAGTAACACTTGTACTCACATTGACGTGCGCAGAGACACACCCACACGGGCGTTCGACCACTGGGGCTGACATAGGCATAACTGTATGTGAACAATATGGGGCTTAGCATATATGAGTGTGTGTGTGTGACATTTTGTACATGCATACGTATTTGATTGGTGTATAGTGTATCTACCTAGTTTGATGCCAGAAGTTTCGTGTATTTCCATCTATGTGGTTATATATTTGTATACGATCTGTGGAGTTTTTAGTCGTATACATTTTTGTTCTTAGCTTGTATATTTGCGTAAGTATATATCTAATTATGTTTATATGTTCATGCACTGAATTATGATCGTCTGCGATGACCTCATTTATTCAAGGCTATTCATATTACGAATCCTCTCTCACTGTATCCAATATTGTGGCAATTCAGTCTGAGTACAAATAGAGCTTTAAAATTTAACAGACAAATTGACAAGTCTATAAAAACAAAATTTTGAAATTTGTGCATGTATATATGCATGCGTATACTAATTTTTATATGTGTCTGTTTGCCAGTGTATGTGTATATACTGGTCTATTTGTTCATGTGTGGATGTTTGTAGGTTTATTTATGTGTGCGTCCTTTCTCTTCCTCGTTTAATATATGAAAAACTTTATAAATCAAATAAATTGTTAAACTTAGAAAATTCTTTTTAAATTTCGAAAAAAGTAGATCTAATAGTCAATTAATGCTGCTGATCTCAATTTAATCAAATATTAATAAAAATACCCCCAAAAATTATTTTTAAGTCTGCTCACATATTCTCCAAATTAGAAGTTGCTTTATTTTGATTGGTCCACAGTGTACATACAACAATGCCTCCCTGATTAAAGGGGATTTGCTTGTTTTTGACCTTTTAAAACCCTTCAACTTGAAATAAACCTCATCACTTGACAAGACACAAGAAGTGTCGAAACAAAATAGCTACGTTTGTAGTGATATTATCGCTTATTCCGTAATGAATAAGAGAATTCTAGCTATTGGGTGTGTATAATGATAATGTATACGCTAAAAAGTCTGCCTTCTTCTGCCAAGCGCCCAAAAGTCTGCCTTCTTCTGCCAAGCGCCAAGCACTGATGCCAATTCGGTCGGGCTTCAATCCTGGGTTAACAGCAATCGGAGTCTAACTGCACTGATGAGCTGTGATACAGCGAAACAGATCTGTCTGCAGATGACTATATATATATATATATATTTTTTTTTTTAATCATTTCACCCCGAGCAAGGCGGAAACGCCACTGATGTGCAGGGGGTTACATAAATGTAAAAAGATTAATTAGAAAAGAGTGAGGAGTACAAACTAGTTAGAAAGGAACAATAGAAAGCTGAGAAAGCAGGTGCGATGACAGATACATAGGTGGAGAGAAAGGGAAGGTTATACAGGGGAGGAGAGAGAGCTGGAGGCCAGTGGTTAGTAGATGAGTATTGACTTTGCATTTAAATTTCTGGAGGTTGTAGCCGTCAGGAAAGCAAGAATACGGGAGTGAGTTCCACAGGCGGGAAGTGCGAGAGAGGAAGCTGCAGGAGTAGAATTGTCGTCTACGTTTGGCTAACCTGACTGTGAATGGGTGGGACCCAGTTGCCAGTCGGGTTGCACGAGTAAACACCTGTTGAGGAGGCATCAGTGACTTAAGCTCATCCGAGCAGAAGCCATGAAAGTATTTATAGAAGAGACAAAGGGAGGCCACATTTCGACGATGGGGAAGTGGCTGCAGTCGAGTCGCCAGATCAGTACCTATCACATTACAGACTCTCCTTTGGAGCTTGTCAAGAACACCGAGGAGAACGGCAGGGGCACCTGACCATAAATGGCAGCAGTACTCCATGCACGGACGGAATGGTTGACTTGTATATATGCAGGATGGATTCAGGTGGAAAAAACATCCTGGATCGACATAGTGACCCAATCTTCTTAGCAGTAGATTTTGCTATGGATTCAATATAGTGGTTCCATTTGAGGTATGAGGACAGGGTAAGTCCAAGGAGGCGTATTGTATTACTCTCAGGGAGAATCACTTGGTCCATGCTTATGGGAGGCAGAAGAGGTTGCCTGTAATGGTTGACAGACAACAGCTTGGTCTTAGATGAATTGAAGTTGACAAGCCACTTCTTGCCCCAGTTCACCACAGAGTGTAGATCCCGCTCAAGGTCAGCAGCGAGATTGTGTCTGTCCGCCACGACAGGTTTCTTATTGGAGCGGGAGTATATTGTAGTGTCATCCGCGTAGATGCCTACTTGGGACTTGATCTCATCTGGGAGGTCGTTGATGAAAATAAGGAAGAGCGTCGGGCCCAGGATAGAGCCCTGTGGGACACCAGCATTCGTGCTGTAGGACGAAGAGGCACGCCCATTCAGAACAACCTTCATTTTGCGGTTATTTAAGAAAGATTGGATTAGGTCAAGCAGGCGACCGGTAATACCATAACCGCGTAGTTTGCATAGGATGCCACAGTGCCAAACCCTGTCGAATGCCTTGGAGATGTCCAGAGCAACCGCGCGAGCCTCGTCAGACTCATCAAGGGCCTGTAGCATGTACTCCGTTACGGTTGTTAGCAGGTCGGCCGTGGACCTGTCAAAGCGGAATCCATATTGCCTGTCGGAGAACAGTTTGTGGGCGCTGAGATGATGAACTATTTCAGCATTGATTATAGCCTCGAATACTTTCCCGAATATCGGTAGAAGACTGATAGGGCGATAGTTGGATGGGTCCGAGGGTTCACCACAATTCTTAAAGACAGCAACGACTGAAGAGAATTTCCAGCATGCAGGAAAGCAGGAAGCAGAAAGGCAATAGTTAAATAGTTTAGAGAGGACAGGGGAAAGTTCAGGAGCACACCTCTTAAGGACTATCACCGGGATTCCATCGTCTCCACACGCCTTATGGAGGTCAAGTTTTGAAATTACTCTGGATACTACTGTCGGAGTAATATAAACGTCGTGCAGTTTGGCCTCAGTTCTAATAGGGAAGTCGGGTGGGTGCTCTCCGGACGAGTCGAATGTGGAATTGGATGAGAATCTGTGGGCAAAGCACTCAGCTTTGTCCGCAGATATATATACAAAAAACGGCTAAAGATAATTGATGTATTATTAATAAAAAAGAAAAATCCAAAACTTAAAAATATCAACTATGAACACAGCAGCAACTTGCTGACCGTGTTCGGAATATAATACACGCATATGACTGCATATATACATAAACACTACACATATTCAGTTACATGTAAAACAAAATTCATCCTAGTTAATGGCTAAAAGTATAGAAAGAGCTCTTCAAAAAACAAAACATTCAGAAAAGTTTTATTTATGTCCCCAAAAGAAAAAAAAATCATAAAATCACATACATGCAAAATTATATATATATATATATATGTGTGTGTGTGTGTGTGTGTGTGCATTTACAGAAAGATGGTGAAGTAACGTAAGGTTTTAAGGGAGTGTTTATATTTGGTAGGAATGCTATTCTTCCTTATGCGCTCTATGCTTTCAGGACGCAGGCGATCATGGACCTCCACTAGGTTCTTTACGATTTTTTGCTCCTATTATATTCTCTCTTACTATCTCTCCCAAACTCCGCTCCGCCATCCACTTGCTCAAGCTCAACAAGTATGTCTCGCTCTGCCGTCCCCTGTTTCTCTTTCTCTCTATCCGTTGAGTATTAGAATCTCTAAGCCTTCGTTCCTCATTACGTGTGCCAGAAACATCAGCTGTTTCTCGCTGATGCTAATTATAAGTTTGCATTCTCTCCAAAACCTCTTCGTTACTCTCCTGTTCATCCATGGTATTTTGAGAATTCTTCGGTAGAACCACATTTCTGTTCTTTCTAGTCTCGCCTCCATCATTGGGGAGTTTCTCCAGCATTCCAAGCTATTATTATATTTTCAAAATCACACTCCACCCACGTTTATTGAACAGGTGAAGAGGCTCATCCCTTGTTACCTGTTCAGGATGTGGTTTCCGGCTTTCTCTTTTCCAATCTTTTCACTTTTCTTTTCTTTTGTATTTTTTTTTCAATTGGAGTAGATAGACTGAACTTTCGCCCGGTTCACACTCCACCCACATCTATTGAACAAGTGAAGAGGCTCATCTCTTGTTCCCTGTTTCGGATGTGGTTTCCGGCTTTCTCTTTTCCAATCTTTTCACTTTTCTTTTCTTTTGTATTTTTTTTTCAATTGGATTAGATAGATTGAACTATCGTCCGGTTCACACTCCACCCACATCTATTGAACAGGTGAAGAGGCTCATCCCTTGTTCCCTGTTTAGGATGTGGTTTCCGGCTTTCTCTTTTCCAATCTTTTCACTGTTACGTCGCCCCCTGCATACCAGTGGCCTTACCGCCTTGCTTGGGATGATGTGATTAAAAAAAACAAACTTTCTTTATAAAGAATAATAATGGAATTACTTCAAATTATATACACTCCTTTGAAACATTACATTACTTCAGCATCTTTCTACAAATCTATCTTTCATGAATCAAACATATGTATTTATGTATAATTTTACTTGACGCATATAGTATAGCAATGATAAGATTCGCTGACATCATTTAATCCAGAGTCTATTCCGGAAATTAAACCCAAATTCAATGTTTCCTTCTATTTTTTTTTTTTAGCAACTCGGTTTTTAATTTGGAAGGCGGAGAGCATTAAATGAACAGTACAAGGCACAAACACGCACACACACACACACACACACACACACAATCTTGTCAAAAAGCCTCGTCTGAAGCATCATACATTAATCTTCCTGAATTCTCAATCTATTTCATTTTAAGTTAAATAAACAATGCAAAAATACGAACGCATACAACGGAGAATCTGTAATGTGATCGAGACCGACTTGGCTGACCGCCTGCAGTCACTCTCTCACCGGCGTGTAGTGGCTTTCCTGTGCCTCTTCTATAAATACTTTCACGGTTTCTGCTCCGATGGAACTTAGATCACAGGTGTCCCCTAGGTACGAATTTGCACGAGATACTAGATTAGCAACCAGGTCCCACCCTTTTACAGTGAAACCGATAAAATGTAACCGCAATTTCTACTCCAACGGCTTCTTTTCTAGCATTTCCCGCCTGTGGAATTCCCTTCCACATACTTGCTTTCCCGACAGCTACAATCTCCAGGAGTTTAAATGTAAAGTCAATAGACACCTCCTAACACACTAACTCGCACCCATTCTCTCAAACACTCTTCCTATCTACCTCCTTACTCGTCTATCACCCTTCTTCTGACATTTCCTATATCCAATCGCTCTCTCAGCACCTTCCCCTAAGTAACCCCCTGTGCTATAGTGGCAGTGGAATGCCTTGCTTGGGGTGAAATGATTAACAAAAAAAAATCTCAAAGTAAAAAAACAAAAAACAACAAACAAACAAATCCAATCGGGTCAACAAAATATTCTGTGTTTTTTAATAAATCAATTGAGTGTCATACGTGATGTGGCAGAATATTTTCCCGCAGTAGGTTGTCATTAATTTCTGTGGTAGACTGGTTGCAAACCAAGGCTGTACAACCTAATTTGTCCTGCTATTTAACCCAGAGATGGAGGGAGAAGAAAGGGTATTGCGCGTAAAGGAATGCAACACATTCAATTAGAATTCGAACTCGGCTCTCCGATTTCTAGTGACGAGCCGATATCCACTGCATCACAGTGCACATGTATATGATAAGAATTAAAAAAATAAAGGAATGCGTATCTTTTAAAGAAATCCACATCTCTTATAAATAAACGTTCTTTTGCTATCTAAACGATCTCAATCTCCAGAAAGCAAATTTGGGGGCGATTTAAGCGAAGTAAAGGAAGCGCTATGGTTAACCCCCTTTGATTAAACAGTTAACATTTCGACCCTGGAGGAAGAGATACACAGACAAAGCCAAATATACAGCATCTTAGAAGAGCAGATAGTTATCTTTGATAGTCACCTCCGCCAGAATTCCTTTCGTTTGTAATCGAATCAAATGGCTAGAACTTTATGCTTTCAGTCGATATTATTGAAGACTATAAAAGACGAAAATTGTCTGGACACAGCCGATCAATGGAGTGCGTACAAACGTTGACTGGAAGGAAGTGTATCGTGTTCTTCTTAAGTGTTTAATCTATGCAATTTTGTGTGTATTGATTTATGCCTATGCAACAATTTTAAAGCTTTGCGTATCAATGCGGTGTTATTTGAATTTACAGCTCATTTATAAATTCCGTGTAATTATTACCCGGATATTCTGTCATTACAAAGACTATGATTATGTTTGACTGTATGTAAGTCTTCATGTTGATGCTTACTGAACAGAAGTTAAAACTCTGACCCAAGAACAATAAATAAAAATAGATTTATTTCGCAAATTAGTCTTCTAATTAGGAAGCATCTATCTGTCTTAAAATCTGCATTTGAAATTCTAGCAGTTTTTACATTATTCGGACTATTATCCTCATCTTTGTTGCCATTTGTATGACGTTTACGGCCGTTGTACGCTCCGGTCTTCTTCAGGAGCTAGGAATTACGAACTGAGCTTTTTATTACAATCACTTGGGTATATCATTCTCATTCCTTGCACGAAGCACCTTTTGGTAGTTATGATATACTCCAGTGTTTATAATATATGGTTCGGTTCAAAATTTCTAGCACTTGAAGAAGGCCGGAGCGTACAACGGCAGAAACCTCGTACAAATAAAGATGGGGACAATAGTCCGAATAATATAGTGTAAATACTACCTCACCTCAGAAATATAGACAAATATTGAAATTCTAGCTTTTACGTGGGCTTGAACAAGACGACCAGTCATAGGGTGAGAAATACGGAACTGAGTTATCAAATCTTCTTCTTCTTCTTCTTCTTCTTCTTCTTCTATGTGCCGTGTCACTTTAAGAAGTAGGCATTCATGACCCTCCACATCTTCCTAACTCTTGTAGCTTTTAATATTCCTCATGTTACCCCTCGCAAACATGTTTCACCATCCCTCGGCTTAAGTCCATCAGTTAAGTCACGCGTTGCTTTCTCTCCATCCGTCCCGTGATACTTTCAGGCCCCCCTCCTCATTATATGTTTCAGAAACTTCAGCTGGCTTTTCCTGATGCGAAGTATTAGTTTTCCTTTCGTTTCCATCCTCTTCAAAACCTCGTCGTTGCTCTCATGTTCGGTCAATGGTAGCATCAGCATCCGTCTTTAGAACCACATTTCGGTATTTACACTCTTTCCCTCGTCTTGATGAGATTACCCAGCACTTTCTACCATATTGAGTGGCAGACTCCACGTAACAATCCAGTCGCCTCTTCTCTGTTTCCAGCGAAATTTGTATGTCTCTCAGTACTCTACTCACCTTCCGAAATGCATTCTCGGCCTCGGATCTCAGTGTCGTACATTCCGCATTCTGTTAGATTCTAGTATCCCCAGCATGTAGTTGGCATTTTAGGACCCTCTTTTTACTAATGACCATGCATTCAGTTTTCTTGTAGTTTACATGTAGTCCTTTCTTTTCGCTTTTTTAACTACTTTCTGTAGGAGTACTTGTAGTTTCCTTTTCGTGTCAGTTATCAGCACTGTATCATCTTATATTGTTCAGATTTCGGCTGCCAATAACGAATTCTGACAGGACTTCTAGAGCTCTCAGAAATGTCTCGTTGTAAAATATTAGAATTAGAGGAAGCAGTAAACTTATCATCTTAGAATATAAACTGTATTCATACCTCGAATCCATCATAAAATTTCATGATTTTGAATTAATAAATTCTAAGAACTTTAAACATCTCAATGTATTGATCAGTTGTAAAAATATTATATAGAAGATAAGGAATGAAGCAGCCGTAGTAAATTTAGTATAAGGCATAAGGAATTGATCAATCGTTCAAATTTAGTACAAGAGATAACGAATAGATCAGTGGTAACACACACACACACAGACACACATACACACATATATATATATATATATATTGATGCAAGTTTAGTTAAATAATATAGACAAATTTTGTCTATTTATTTTATGCAGGGTCATTTCGTATAGTCTGATAAACTTGATAGTGCTATCGTTAAAAGACGACACGAAATCGCAGTAAGTGTTGATTTTTTTATCAGGTGTGAGCTTTCGGCCTTGTCGTCTTTTAACGATAGCACTATCAAGCTTATCAGACTACAGGAAAAGATCCCGCATAAAATAAATAGACAAAACTTGTCTATATTATTTAACGAAACTTGCATCACTAAAAAATTCTGCCAAAATACATATAATATATATATATATATATATATATATATATATATATGTGTGTGTGTGTGTGTGTGTGTGTGTGTGTGTATGGTGTATTCAGACAACAAATGATATTTGGGGAAATTCTTAAAATCAACAGACATTGTGTATCGATTAATTTTTATTGATCCATTTTTAAAACTTAAGAGAAATCCTTCTTAAACAAGGTGGGTATTCTGTCAGAAATTTTCCAAAATACATTTCTTAAAAATTTGTATAAGGTATAGAATCCAATCTTTTGATTTTTTAAAGGTGTTATCGCGATTTTTGTAGAATTATTGAGTCTCGTGTTTTATTTTACTATATACATTTAATATGCGTCCTCTTCAATTTAATTGTTTTCATTTAGAGATAATTTTTGTTTTATGAGTATATATAGGTATGTATGTATGCATGAATAAATGTATGCATGCATGTTAATTAACTGAATAATAATAGCAAAATTATGTTTTCTTTTAAATATTATAAAATATTTAAAATCCACAAAGATAAAACTATAAACGAAAACGATACAACACTTAAGGATGTAGGCTATATAATATTTTTTTCATCTATCGGGAGCTAGAACTTTAAATTTAAAACTCAGGGTTTGCAGTGTAATGAATATCGGCTTGAAATGATAAGTTTGAGAACTCAGTTGAAATCCAGTTGCCTTTACTTAAGCGGAAATACTCTTGAGAAAGGTATTAATCCATTTCTTTCCTCTCCATCTGTGGGCTGAATAGCAGAACAAACTAGGTTCTTTAGCTGTGGTTAGTAG
Source organism: Ascarosepion bandense (assembly GCA_037127315.1). NCBI lineage: Eukaryota > Metazoa > Mollusca > Cephalopoda > Sepiida > Sepiidae > Ascarosepion > Ascarosepion bandense. The sequence goes on along the minus strand of JBBBDQ010000231.1, from coordinate 1,665,338 downwards.
CCAGTCTACAGCATAAAGGAATGGCAACCTACTGCGGGAAAATCTTTTGCCTAGTCACTCATGGATCGAAAGACGCATAATCGAATAAGCGTGTATCGCGCATAGCACTTAAACTGACAAACTGTATCCGTATCTTAAGCATTTTTGCTTTAAAATAGTAACCCGCATTTGACATATTTCTTGTTATTTTCGTTAGTTTTTATCCATAAATTGAGAGTGATTAGCGGCGTCGGTTTCGAGGTGCATTTTATGATTTTGAAAGTCACAAAATCATTTGTTGTATTTTCATTAATGATCCAATGCTGAAGCAGGAAAAAAAAATGAAATGACCATGTAAAAATACTTGGCCAGCAGCAAAAACTTCAGCTTTCATCTCTTTTCTTGAACTAAAAAGGACTTTCTTTTACAAAACGTCATCGTTATTATCACGGAATGTACAGAACGTCGAGGTATGGAGTCAATAATCAGTGTTGATGTTTTTAGCTCGAATAATTGCCTCAATTCGATGTAGCATTGATTGAGACAAGGTCCGTATTTTCTCATTAGGAAATTTTGTCTAATTCTTCTTGGCAGCATTCTCAACGCTCTTGAAAATTGCATGGTTTCAAGTAGACCACTTGTTTCTTCAGTTCCTACCACTGTTGTTCAATTATACTGCGATAATGACTTTGTGCTGGCCAGTCTACCAAGCATTACCAGGAAAACTTCATTGTTGCACGCGCTGAGTGGCAAGGAGCGCTCAATGCCATGTTGTAAACTCTACAAATTCGCAATCTGACAGATTACAAACTAATATAGTTTATGCTGCTTACGTATCAATAAACATTTATCAATTTTCTTTTAACATCGATTTTAACGCAACCTCCAAGTGATCTTGTGTCCACCACCAGATTTTTACCCTCCTTCTGTTTGTATTTTGCATTGTTTTTGCCTCCCATTGGTCTTCTTACAGACACTCTTGAATTAGTCAGTCAGTGAAGTAACGTTCGTGACATATGCTTGGGCGATCATGTCTCTTTCGATCTATGACTGGATAGGTTGCTATTTCTTTCTGTGGTAAAGTGGTTGCCAATCGAGTCTATATCGAACTTGGTTGTAACTCTCGATTCATCACTAAAAATCAATTTTCGTCTCTTTTCAGGTATCCCATGCTCTTTTCAGGTATCCCATGCTCTTTTCAGGTATCCCATGCTCTTTTCAGGTATCCCATGCTCAATGTTATTTTGATCCCTTTAACCTTTTATTCAGTTGTTTTATTGGTTAAGGAAATATTTTTGTTGCTAGACGTCAGTTTCAATTGCTTTATCGTAATACCATGTGTACTGTATCAATAGAAACTTCACTTTTAAGACTGTACTCACTATTTGATTTTACATTGCTTACTAGGAATCTCAAAATCTTCATTCATCTGTCTTGTCTAAACTTTGCAGTCTTCACGTTTTATTTGTATATAAAACATATCCAGTAGTAGACAACTTTGTATTTAATCCTTTATATATATATATATATATATATATATATATATATATATGTGTGTGTGTGTGTGTGTGTGTGTGTGTGTGCGAACACAACAAAAAAGCAATTAAAAGCTATCTGCAGAACCACACACATATAAAGATATTAGATTGTACTAATTGTTGAGAGATGTGAAAGGTTTTATGGCCGTTGCAGGTGTTTCCTCTTCTTTCCGTTCGTAACGGTTGAGTGGGCGAAGGATTAGTTTGTCGGCACTGGTTTCTTTGATGTCAGCACCTATCTGACTGTGCGTATCTGACACTGCGCCTCTCGGGATTGACTGGCGTGGCTGACAGATCGACTGCTTGCTTGAGTGATGGATCGACAGAATGCTGTCTCTCAATTAACCCTCTTGACTGATGTGACGTGAGAGGTCAGGGGTCCTCCTTAATAATGGAATTTTGGTCCCAGTACGATTTTTCCTTAGCTGTGAAAAAACAAAAAAAGTTTCGCTAACGTATTTAAAATTTCTCGATTTGTTAACCAATCAGGATCTAGAGTATCGCTTTTCAGACTGACTTGTGAAAAGGAAAGCTTTTTTCACAGCTAAAGAAAGCTTTTTTCACAGCTAAAGAAAGCTTTTAGCAGTTTGGATACAATTTTGCGGGTGTGCGATTTTAATTTGAGTTTTTCCCAAATGTCGTTTGAATTTGATTTTGCGGGTGTGCAATTTATTCTGTTTTTCTTTAGCTGGTTGATGGATGATATAGGATTTATATCCTATAAATAACTCTCCCTTAAGCACGGTAAGTGATATTTTTGGCTGAGCTTAAAGGCTCAGATATCCCCCAATAAAAATAGCCTTGTACCGCATTCTGCCTACGTGGAGAGGCAGTTGAAAATCACCGTAAGTATGTACTTGTAGTTAACATCGTCAGACACTATGCTTCCGGGCGGAAAATAAAGCCCAGATGAGGCTCCGGCAAAGGGTAGAGTCTCGACTGCGGAAAAGTATGCTGTGTGTACAGTTTGTTTTAGGTCGAGATTTATGGCTCGGATCTCACACGTAACATTTGGTCTTGTGCTGCATGCCGCCTCAGCGGTAGGAGTTTGGTTAATATCACCGCAGGTACCACTTTCTAGTCAACCGCATCCGGTACTCGGCCTCCGGTTGAAGAACCCATATATGGTTCAGCCGAGGGGCAGAGTCTTGTCTGGTAAAAAATAGAAGGATGCACGACAAATCCTTACGCAGTATCTACGGTATATTTTTTTGCCGAGCTTAAGGTCTCGGAGATCTAACAATAAAAATGGCCTTGTAGCGGGGCAGAGGCTCGTCTGGGAAAAATTAGACGGATGCACGATCCTGTCTTACGCAGTATCTACTGTATATTTTTTGCCGAGTTTAAGGTCTCGGAGATCCCACAATAAAAATGGCTATGTGGAGGGGCAGAGTCTCGTCTGGGAAAAATTAGACGGATGCACGATCCTGCCTTACGCAGTATCTACAGTATATTTGTTTGCCGAGCTTAAGGTCTCGGAGATCTCACAATAAAAATGGCCTTGTGTTGCATTTTGTCTCAGTAGGGAGGTAGATAAATCCCAACAATAAGTATGAACTTGTATTTAATCTCGTCAGACTCCCTGTTTCTAGGTAGAGAGGAACCCAGACCAGGCTCAGCCAGAGGGCAGGCCCTCATTTAGAAAAAGAAACAAACAAACAAACAAACAAACAAACAAAAAAAAAAAAAAAACAAAAAAAAAACAGGCACACAAGATAATTTTGGCCAGATTTAAGGGCTTAGATCTCCTACGTAAAATTTGCCTTTGTGCCGCATTCAGCCTCAGTGGGAAGGCAGGTTAATATTACTTTAAGTACCAACTTGTAGTTAACCTCGTCAGTCTCCGGGTGGAGAGGAAGCCAGACGAGGCACAGCCGAAGGGTAGAGTCTCGCCTGAGGAAAAAATAGACATGGTCTACGGGATATGCTTGGTTGAGCTTAAGGGTTCGTATATCCCGCAATAAACATTGCTTTGTACCGCATTATGCCTCAATGAGGTGGCAGGGGAATATCACCACGAGTACGAACTAGTAGTTAATCTTATCACTCTCTGCCTCCGGGGAGGTTTCGCCGTAGGGTAAAATCTCGTCTGGGGAAAAGTAGGTAGGTGCCCAACCTTGCCTACAGGGAATTTTAATTTAAGCCATGGCTTAAAAAACCCCACTTTAAAATAGGCCTTATGCCGCATTCTTCATCCGTGGATGCGTAGTTAAATATAACTTCAAGTACCAACAAAGTAGCGGATGTGCGTTGTGATGCAGTGGATATTGGTTCGGAACGAGAAATCGGGGAGTCGAGTTCGAATTCCAGTTGAATTCATGGCATTCACTTAGGCGTAAATACCCTTGGGAAAGGTATTAATCCGTCTCTTCCTTCCAGTTATGGGTTAAATAACAGAACAGAGCGGGTTCTATAGCCTTGGCTGGCAACCAGTCTACCGCACAAAGCAATGGCAACCTACTGCGGGTTAATCTTCTGCCCAGTCAGTCATGTCTCTTTCAAGACATGATCGCCCAAGCGTGTTTCACGTATGGTACTTAACTGACTGACTGACAACAAAGGAGAATAAAGCTTTTTTAAAGTTTATTCTGGCTTCCATTTTCTTTACACCCCTATCAATTTTTCTCTCCTTTTTATTCATTTTCCTCGTTCATTCCAATTCTTTTCATCCTAATATTATTATATACGTTTCTTTGTTATAGAATGTTAATGATCTCAGCTCAGATTTACTACAAATTGAATCACCAAATTGAATCATTGAGCCTGGTCAGTACTTAGATGGGTGACTGCTTGAGAATACCAGATGCTGTAAGCGTTTAGTGACGGATGTGCGTCGTGGTACAGTGGATATCGGCTCGGAAAGAGAAATCGGTGAGACGAGTTCGAATTCCAGTTGAATACCCTGCATTCACTTAAGCACTGGTACCCTTGGGAAAGGTATTAATCCGTCCCTTCCCTCCAGTTATGGGTTAAATAACAAGGGCATGACTTGGAGACCCTGCCCTTAAAAACAAATCCCAATGGATCTTGACACTCGAAAAAGAAAAAAGTATTACTAGACACAAAAATTACTATAATAAACAACAATAAATTCTTGAAAGAAAAAGGTATTACCAGCAATAAATAAATAAAAACTTAGTTGGCAATAAATGACCCGCCGAGGTTGATTTGCCATAAAAACAAACCAACTAACCAACCAACTACAAATTGAGAAAATACTACCCGATGATCCTTGGTGGAAAAATGCAACATTACAACATATAAAAAGAGCAGAGAAATAGTATATATTCATATGCTGAGTACCTAATTAAATTTCCAGTCACTTCATATTGCCAATTTACCACCCGCTATCCGCCATTACTTCGCTAGACAAACGCGCATGCGTAGAGAAACAGACGCAGAAGTATTTCGTCCGTTAATATTAAACATCTACGACAGGTCTGGGAGACTAAGAGCCCAATCCTAAAAGCTCAGACCAGCAAAATGATAAAAAATAAAATAAAATGAAACAAACAATTTCTGAATTACAAATTGATCTAAATATTTTGAAAACGTTCAGACAGTGATAAGTGTCTAAGTAAATGATAAAGAGAAAAGTTTTGTCTCAACAAAACAAATATAATTTAATCAAGAAGTCAATAATTTTTGCATTTCTTTTTTTTTTGGTAGCCAGTCTTTATGGTAATTTCGATTTTGTTTTCGCTGTTTATATTATTTGCTCATATTTTAAATGCATTTATCCCAACACTTGTACGAAATAGCAGAATCGGTTTATTTGAATTTGTCGTTTAACTTAATGTTTTAGTCCTGGGTATGACGGAAAACTACATCTGGCAGCAAGACCTTTGATCTGGAGGTTAGAAGTTTTGAGGAGAGTGAAATAAAGTCTGAGTTCAGTTTTCTATTTATATTAGACAATGAATTGTGTCACAGTGTTCTCCATAGCTTGCCTGTTCTTTCAGCCAACGTGATAAATATTTTTGAGCTTTTCCAAATTTAAATATTATGAAAAACCAGTAAAATTTTTGCTGTTGCTTATAAATACTTGTGACAATATAAAAATTCTTCCATTTGACTTGAGAAAGTTTCCAAGAGAACAAAACGCGTAGGCTAAGAAGAGTTTTATTTTAGTCTTTATTCATATATATAATGAGATGAATATATGGACCGAAATTCGATAAGATGAACAGAATAAGTAAAGACAAATCTCTAAAGAACCTTGTTAAAGTGAAACATGTTAGATTAAAGACACTTTTTCCTGCTTGTTATATATATATATATATATATATATATATATATATATATATATAGTAACGAGCATAAAGATCAGAACGATATTAAGAAAAATTTTTAATGTGAAATATCTTTTTATTTTAAAGCTTCATAGAACATGTTATCAAAGAAAAATAAGGAAATAAAGGTAAATTATATAATTCCAAAATATAAAACTCAATAAACTTATTTTGATAAAGTTATAAGAATAATTATATAACATTCGGAAAAAATAGATGATCAAAAACATCAGAACGATTAACAAAATCCTACTATTATAATGGATACATTTATCCCATTCTCCTTTCAAATTAGTACATAGTTCATTTAGTAACGTCCAAACATTCTCAATAAGAGTCATGTCTGGGCTTTGAGCAGGTCTCTCCATAACAGTAACACCCTTCTTAGAAAGAAATGTCTTAACAGACCTTGCTGTGTGGCATGGCGCGTTATCATGCATAAATACAGCTGGTTGATTAATTGCAGTTCTCAAATTAGGTAGAATATCTCTTTGTATACAGTTGCGTTAATTTCACCGTGTAACTTAACAAGAGGTCCCGTACCAACAGTTGAAATCATGCCAAACACCATCACACTTCCTCCAAATTTAATGCAACTTTCAGTGCACTGAGGCAAATATCGTTCATTAAGACTGCATTCAACAACCGTCTCCTTACACAACCGAACAGGTTAAACTTTGATTCATTGCTGAAATGAACACAATCTCACTGTTCTTATGAGGTGTTCAATGACAAACTTGAATCGGATCATTTGATTCTTTTTAGAAATGTAAGGATTCGTAGTGGCTACTGGATTGTTCAGATTTATTTCATTAAGTCTTCAGGAAATAGTGTGCCTTGATATTTTAATGTCAAGGTTAGCATTAGCTCTTTTGTTATCTTAACCAATCCATCTGTCTTCCCTTGCAGTAGTTTTCCTAGGCCTGCCAGATGGATTCTTTTTTATAAATACCATGAATAAGACTTAGATTTTCCCACATTCTTTGAAATATCCCTAATCGAGAGTTTATCTTCATTATGTAACTTGACTATCAGTTTTCTATGTTTCAATGACGTCACAGATTTTTTCGCCATGTTTACAATGCAAGAGTCAATAAACAGCCGGTGTAATTTAGTAAAATACCCGATTTTATATTCTTATCCTAAAAAGTTTCAATAATACAAATAATTATTAAATTTTATTGATTTATTTAATCGTTCTGATGTTTTTGATTATCTGTTTTTTCGAATGTTATATAATTATGCTCATAACTTTATCAAAATATGTTTATAGAAATGTATATTTTGGAATTATATAATTTACTTTTATATCCTTTTTTCCTTGATTAAATGTTTTTTGAAACTTTAAAGTAAACAGTTATTTCATATTTAGACTTTAACATCGTTCTGATCTTTACTATATATATATATATATATATATATATATATATATAAGATGACGATATATACCTTATATATCAAAAACAGTATTTGAGAAATTGTATGGCAAAGTGGGAAAAGTGTATTTGTGACGCGTTTTGTCTTTCAGGGCTTCACTGGACTAAATTTATTATGTTGGTATGACTACACATGCGCGCGATAGATTTATATTTTAGAATTTTTTTATCAAACCGAATTCATCCAAAATCTTTTTCCTTTTCTTTTTGTTTAGTTGATCTACTTGTTTAAGCAAATCAATATCATGAGGATATATATAAGAAGAGCATTATCAGTATTACGGAACTATGTTGATTGTTGGGGTAAAATATTTTGGAAGGGACCGGGTTCAAAAAATTCTAAGAAGATACATTCCATCAGTCCACTCAAAGGCGATTCTATTGATAATCCAAATTTTCGTTTGGAACAATCTTTATTAAATATGATTATAATGGAATGCTTACTTACGAAAAAGATTGGAAGAAAAAGAAAAAACTTTAAATCAATTCGGTTAGATAAAAAAACTATTAACAAGCATCGGATTTGTCATCTTTAATCTTTATTTTATCTTTCCCCGGTTCACGTATGGATGTGAATCAAAAAGAATCTGACGAGGCCATTTGCGCGGATTTGATTTTGGTGAACATTTCTGAATCTTCTTCTTCATGTGCGATCATAGTCTTTCATTTGGCTCTGTCCCTTGTCACTCTTTTTTTTCTCTGGGTATCTCTTCCAAACCCCGCTCCACCATTCATTTGCTTAGACTTATCAAGTAGGTCTCGCACTGCTTTTTCCTGTTTCTCCTACTCTCTATTTCACCTGTGAGTATTAAATTATCTCGGCCCTCCTTACTCGTCATGAGTCTCAGAAACCTCATTTGTCACTTCTTGATGTTAAGCATGAGTTTTCTTCTAGTTTGCATCCTTTCCAACACCTCATCGTTGCACGTGTGCTCCTTCCATGAGATCCTCAGCATCGTTCTGTAAAACCACCTTTCTGTTGTCTCAAGCCTCTCCTTCATCTTTGATGAGATCCTCCATCATTCACACCCATACAGAAAAATAGATATCACATAACAATTCAGCACCCATTTCTTTGTTTCTAATGAGATTTTCTTGTCTTTCAGTAATCTGGTTAGCTTCTGAAATGCGTCTTTGGCCATGCCAATACGTCTTTGGATCACCATGTCACACTTTCCATCCTCTGTCAAAACACTTCCCAGCTATTTGAATATTTTTTTTACTTGTTTTATTTTAGTTTCTCCGACTTGTAGTTGGCATTTGGGCTCCTTTTTTTGCTGATGACCATACATTCAGTTTTTTAAGTTTATACGCAATCCTTTCTTCTCATTTTCTTTTACTACCTTTTGTAGAAGGTCCTGCATTTTCGTGTCCGTGTCTGCTATCAGCATCATATCATTCGCATATCTAATATTGTTGAGATTGTGGCCGTCAATGACAAATTCCGGCAAGGCTTTTATTTCTCTCATAATTGCTTCGATGTACAGGTTGAATGGATCCAGTAAGAAAACACACCCTTATCTTACGCCCTTTTCTATTTTTGCACACCTTTTGAATTCACTTCCTATCTGTACACAAGCAGTTTGCTGCCAATATAAATTCTTGATTATCCTAACGTCCTTTCCGAAAATGTCGATGCTGTCGAGCATCTCTATTAAGTCTTTGTGTCGTACTTTGCGTAGTCTATAAGGCAAAGAGAAAGGTCCTTCTGCATTTGTATTTTTCGTTCAGATTTAATTCTGAGCATGAACATTGCATTCCTCGTTCCGTTATCTTTAACGGAAGTCACATTGTCTCTGGGCCGATTCTGCTGCGCGCTCTGCTCATCCGAATCCGGGTGATGAGTTTTGTTATGTGGCTCATTAAACTGATTGTTCGCAGTCACGGAACACATACACATGGCTAGATGCGCTTCCATCGCGTCTCAAAGATATGACACAGACGAGATCTGGTAAATCTGGTTGTGTCTGATGTTTGATGTGTCAAGTTCCGCCTTGGGTAGGCCAGCTTGTTTAGAGACAATAATAGAATCAATAAATAAGAAAAGAATAAAAGTATAAATGTTTTATTAAATATATGAGCACATTTTGTACTATTGTTGTTGCTAAAGATAAGTATTTGAGAGATAAATAATAAAGTGATAAATTCACTACTGAACCACTACTGATAGTAAAAAAAACAAAACAAAAAAAAAACAACAAAAAACTTACAACATGAAACCCTTATACTACAAATTTGAAAATATGTCCATAAAGATGTTATGTTACTACAATCAAGAACTAATAGAAAGATCAAATAATGAACATGTCGGCGACGTTGTTAAAAATGTTTGAATGATGAATGACAGGGAAAGAATTCAAAGATACTGAACCAATAGTCAATGACAAATTAATAATTGCGACCAAAAATGCATTTCCTACAATTTCGAAAATGACGTCCTCTTTTATAAATATAGACTCATGCATGCCAGTGTATAAATGATTTCACAAATACAATGCATTAAATGTTCCTAAAATGACAGCTGTGATAAAAGTCAGTCAGTTAAGTGCCATACGTGATACACGCTTGGGCGAAAGAGACATGACTGACTAGGCAGAAGATTATACCGCAGTAGGTTGCCATTGCTTTCTGCGGTAGACTGGTTGCCGACCAAGGCTATAGAACCCAATCTGTCCTGTTATTTAACCCATAACTGGAAGGTATAGACGGATTAATACCTTTCCCAAGGGTATTTGCCCGTAAGTGAATGCAATGAAGTCGGCTGGAATTGGAACTCGGCTACCCGATTTCTCGTTCCGAGCCGATATCCAATGCACCACAACGCACATCACGTGTGATAAAAGACATTTATTATAAACTTGTTAAAACAATTATTTAAAAACAAAAAAAAACGAAAAAAAAACGGGGAAAATGAATAAAAAAGGAGAGAAAAATTGATAGGGTTGTAAAGAAAATGGAAGCCAGAATAAACTTTAAAAAAGCTTTATTCTCCTTTGTTGCTCAGTCGGCGCATCGAATTATTTAAAAAATAAAATAATATGTATTTCGAAAATTAAATATTGTAAATGCATAATAATATAGCAGAATTATAATATAACAAACAAAGAAAATATATGAATAAATGTATAATTGAAATAAAGACGCCACTTTTAAAATATGACATCGCCTTCTTTGTGCAGAGCAAAAACGGAAAAAAATGATTGGTAGACTTATAAATATGTAAAATAAATTCTGTCAAGAAAAATATATACAGTCAGCATGAAAAATAATTATCTTACGTCAAGATTTAAAGTAGCTTCCAGTGTCAGGAGATTGTCTGTGAAAAATATTTTTATTTTTTTGATCGTCTTTTATGAAATAAGTTTGAATAGTTATTTTAAAAGTATATTTTAATGAACATTTTAATCTTTTAATCTTACTATCCCATCTAATAGGATGTGCATTGTTGTGCCTTTGATATCGAAGCGCAACGACAAATCGGGGAGCCGAGTTCGAATTCCAGTTGAGTTCCTTGCGTTCACTTACGCACAAGTACCTTTGGGAAAGGTATTATTCTGTCTCTTCCCTCCAGTTATGGGTTAAATAACAGGACAGATTAGGTTCTATAGACTTGGATGACAACCAGTCTACCGTATAATGGCAACCTACTGCGGGACAATCTTCTTCCCAGTCAGTCATGTATCTTTGGAGACATGATTGCCCAAAGTTAATTATCACGTATGGCATTTAACTGAATGACTGATCCCATCTAATAGCACAAGTATAAACGAATAAAACATAACATGACAGTCTTTTTCTAATTGACATGCTCATTCATGACGTAGGCGATCTCGGCTCTCAACAATTTCCTTCCTTTTGGCCATTAGAAAAGTTTGTCTTTTTGCTTCATCTCTTTATCCCTGTTGTGCCAACCAATTACACAAGTTGTTTGGGCAGATTATTTAATGCTTTTCCCTGTCCATCAGGCTTACGCCAGTGCCCCTTCTCGTACGATCACCGAAGTTAAGCAACGCCAAGTCTGTTCAGTACCTAGATAAGTGACCGCTTGGAAATACCAGCCGCTGTAACCCTGGATATGTAGGTCGAGTAATGAATAACGACTCGGAATTAGAAATAGGAGAGCCGAGTTCAAATACCAGACGGGTTCGTTATATTCACTTATTGTCCTTGGAAACGAGATGAATCCATTTGTTTTCCCACCACAGTTATGGCTTAATTAGTAGGATTTGCGTCACTAAATGATTATTACTTCCAAAACAATCTTAGAATTTAAAATATTTTGTGGCTTTATCTGCAAAATCCGTAAAAAAATAAAATCAATCAATCTATTTTTCCTGTTGCCTTCAATAAGTACTATTAGTATTACATTTTCAAAGACCTCTTTCCTCATTATGCACCAAAGAAATTCTAACTGAAATTTGCATCTGAAGTTTCAATACAAAAATAATTTTTACATTCTTCCAAAATAAATCAATCCTACCTAGAAGTTCAAACAGTACTTTATCAAATCCTTTTGCATCATCTATAAAACACAAATATGCATCCTTTTGCATTGGTATTGCTATTTTTATATCATTTCGAGCATAAAAAATTGCATTTCTTGTTCTAGTGTCTTCAAGGAAACAGAACTGTTCTCGTCTTATTTACGTTTTGATTCTGCTGTGCACTCTATTTATCGGGATTCGGATGGTAAATTTTATTATGTGGCTCATTTATCGGGATTCGGATGGTAAATTTTATTATGTGGCTCATTTATCGGGATTCGGATGGTAAATTTTATTATGTGGCTCATTTATCGGGATTCGGATGGTAAATTTTATTATGTGGCTCATTTATTGGGATTCGGATGGTAAATTTTATTATGTGGCTCATTTATCGGGATTCGGATGGTAAATTTTATTATGTGGCTCATTAAGCTAATTGTTCAGTAAAGAAAAATTGCTTTCTGACAGGAATCGAACCTGCATCTCTGGAAACTCGTATCCGACTCTGTTATCAGCTAAGCAGCAACTGACTATCCTCCCCTTCATTATCAATTGATTCTCAAGGGCTTAAGTCATCAGTAAGTTATTCCCGCAAAAAAAAAAAAAAAAAAACAAAGAAAAAAAAACAAAAACAAAATAACAAAAAAAAAAAACTGATAATCCTTTCCATTCCTTCAGTGCTGCTACATGAAAACATTATTCCAAGAATAAGTAGCAGCGTAACTTCTGATCGCAGAGAAGCTCATTTTTATTTAAGGTTTATACGGCTTCCTTAATGTTAGCATTTTTCAAAAATTCTAAATTCTATATACCTTCAGAACATAGACGATCATAATCTTTCACAAGATCCCCTATTTTATTTATTATCTGTGAATTAACATGTGCGTTGTGGTGCAGTGGATATCGGCCCAGAACGAGAAATCGGAGAGCCGAGTTCGAATTTCAGTTGAATTCATTGCATTCACTTACGCGTAAATACCCTTGGGAAAGGTATTAATCCGTCTTTCTTCGAGTTATGGGTTAAATAACAGAACAGATTGGGTTCTATAGCCTTGGCTGACAAGCAGTCTACCGCAGAAAGCAAAGGCAACCTACTGCAGGATAATTTTCTGCTCAGTCAGTCATGTCTCTTTCGAGACATGATCGCCCAAGCGTGTTTCACGTATGGCACTTAACTGACTGACTGAATTAACATGCATTATTCTGAAAGAGAGTAGAGTGCTTTCATTTTATTCTCTCTAAGGTTTGAGTTAAGATTTTTCTTCTCTTATTTACTGGTTTCTAATCAAGTCAAGAGAGAACATATAGGCACACTTCATATTTAAAATAGAAGGTTCAATTCTTGTCGATGTTTACTTTCTCTTTACTTATATTTCTCAAATGTACAGAAAGCTAGGCGTCTATTTCAGATAAGAATTGTCTATTATAATCATACTACTGGAGTTTCATTGGCAAACACCCGTAAAAAATGAGAACAAAAAATAAATGATTGTATATATTTTTTTTTTTTTTTTTTTTTTTTTAATCATTTCACCCCGAGCAAGGCAGAAACGCCACTGATGTGCAGGGGGTTACATAAATGTAGAAAGATTAATTAGAAAAGAGTGAGGAGTACAAGCTAGTTAGAAAGGAACAATAGAAAACTGTGAAAGCAGGTGCAATGACAGGTACATGGGCGGAGAGAAAGGGAAGGTTATACAGGGGAGGGGAGAGAGAGCTAGAGGCCAGTGGTTAGTAGGTGAGTATTAACTTTGCTTTTAAATTTCTGGAGGTCGTAGCCGTCAGGAAAGCAAGAATACGGGAGTGAGTTCCACAGGCGGGAAGTGCGAGAGAGGAAGCTGCAGGAGTAGAATTGTCGTCTGCGTTTGGCTAACCTGACTGTGAATGGGTGGGACCCAGTTGCCAGTCTGGTTGAACGGGTAAACACCTGTTGAGGAGGCATCAGTGACTTAAGCTCATCCGAGCAGAAGCCATGAAAGTATTTATAGAAGAGACAGAGGGAGGCCACATTTCGACGATGGGAAAGTGGCTGCAGACGAGTCGCCAGATCAGTACCTATCACATTACAGACTCTCCTTTGGAGCTTGTCAAGAACACTGAGGAGAACGGCAGGGGCACCTGACCATAAATGGCAGCAGTACTCCATGCACGGACGAATGGTTGACTTGTATATATGCAGGATGGATTCAGGTGGAAAAAACATCCTGGATCGACATAGTGACCCAATCTTCTTAGCAGTAGATTTTGCTATGGATTCAATATAGTGCTTCCATTTGAGGTCTGAGGACAGGGTAAGTCCGAGGAGGCGTAGTGTATTACTCTCCGGGAGAATCATCTGGTCCATGCTTATGGGAGGCAGAAGAGGTTGCCTGTAATGGTTGACAGACAACAGCTTGGTCTTAGAGGAATTAAAGTTGACAAGCCACTTCTTGCCCCAGTTCACCACAGAGTGTAGATCCCGCTCAAGGTCAGCAGCGAGATTATGTCTGTCCGCCACGACAGGTTTCTTACTGGAGCGGGAGTATATTGTAGTGTCATCTGCGTAGATGCCTACTTGGGACCTGATCTCGTCTGGGAGGTCGTTGATGAAAATAAGGAAGAGCGTTGGGCCCAGGATAGAGCCTTGTGGGACACCTGCATTCGTGCTGTAGGACGAAGAGGCACGCCCATTCAGAACGACCTTCATTTTGCGGTTATTTAAGAAAGATTGGATTAGGTCAAGCAGGCGACCGGTAATACCATAACCGCGTAGTTTGCATAGGAGGCCAGGGTGCCAAACCCTGTCGAAAGCCTTGGAGATATCCAGAGCAACCGCGCGAGCCTCGTCAGACTCATCAAGGGCCTGTAGCATGTACTCCGTTACAGTAGTTAGCAGGTCGGCTGTGGACCTGTCAAATCGGAATCCATATTGCCTGTCGGAGAACAGCTTGTGGGCGGTGAGATGATGAACTATTTCAGCATTTATTATAGCCTCGAACACTTTCCCGAATATTGGTAGGAGACTGATAGGGCGATAGTTGGATGGGTCCGAGGGTTCACCACAATTCTTAAAGACAGGAACGACTGAGGAGAATTTCCAGCATGCAGGAAAGCAGGAAGCAGAAAGGCAGTAGTTAAACAGTTTAGAGAGGACAGGGGAAAGTTCAGGGGCACACCTCTTAAGGACTATCACCGGGATTCCATCGTCTCCACACGCCTTATGGGGGTCGAGTTTTGAAATTACTCTGGATACTATTGTCGGGGTAATATACACGTCATGCAGTTTGGCCTCAGTTCTAATAGGGAAGTCGGGTGGGTGCACTCCGGACGAGTCGAGTGTGGAGTTGGATGAGAATCTGCGGGCAAAGCACTCAGCTTTCTCAGCAGATGACGTGAGAACGTCAAATCCATAGATTAAAGGAGGTATTGAGGATTTCCTATTGTTGAGCACTCGTTTACAAATCCTCCAATAGTCCTTGGAGCCGAACTTGCGGTCAGCTATGTGCTGTCGCATTCTCTCCGCAAACAACTGTTTGGCGTCATTTAGAGTTCTCTTGCACTCACTGCGAGCGGATGTGAACAGGCGCCTATTGTGATCAGTTGGCTGTCTCTGGAATAGATGGAAGTAATGGTTCCTGTGGGCAATGGCGGCTGAGCAGGCTGGAGAGAACCACGGAGGGGAATGAGGTTTTAAGCAATACTTCCTGGTGGGTATGAAGGCATCAATGCCAGCTTTCACCCATGACGAGACCTCAGAGGCACAGTCATCAACTGATAGGTCAAACACTTTTCCCCAAGGGACGTCGCAGAGGAAATCGCGAAAGGCTTCCCAGTCAGCTTTTTGGTAGAGGTAGGAGGTTCTATGAGTAGGGGGATCCTGGGGGGAGTGAGATTGGAAAGAAATACTGAGGGAGACTACAGCGTGGTCGGAGTTGCCGAGAGGGCAAAGCTGCGAGACTTGACAGGCGTCGGGCGCAGAGGTGAAACATATATCTAGCAGTGAGGAATGACCCGAGGGTGTGCTTGGGAAGCGAGTGGGGAAGTCCACCACTTGCGTAAGGGATTGGGAAATAGCAAAGTTCATGGCGTGAGTGCCCGCCGAATCAGTAACAGCGTTTTCAAGCCACTCAGAGTGATGGGCATTGAGGTCTCCAAATACAAATATGTGGGCAAATGGGTGATAGGTATAGCCTTATCTATGTCGTCGGCAATGCTATCTAGTAGGGAGCAGTCAGGAGAGGAGGGAGAACGGTAAAGGAAGAATAGGTAGCTAACCGAACTGAGGAGAGACAAGCGGAGACATATGTATTGGTGGTCAGTAGATTCGAGTGAAGTCACCCTAGTTATGGGGAGGTGTTCGCTGACATAAACACCCAGCCCATGCATGTGGACAGTAGAATCCTTCCTTAAAAGGGGAAGATAACCAGGGATGACGAGGTCAGAGGAGGGAATAGTTGAGTTGAGGTTAGTTTCGCAGAGCGCGAGGATGTCAGGGGACTTTTCATGCAGGAACGCTTCTACACTAGCAAAGTTAGTACGAATGCCTCGGATATTAGTGAAGGAGAGGTTAATGGGCTTAGGTGGTTTGGATTTAGCTGGTTTAGGGTCATTTCTGTTTTGTCTTGTCATGTTTTTGGTTTATAGAAAGGGACCTAGGGTAGAGGATACAGGCGGTCATTACCCACGATCTGAGCTGGGAGGGAGACTGGCTAGGGCTGCAACAAGGTGTGGCCTCGGGGTTGCCCACCGAAAGCGCTTGCAGGGACACCTATCCATGCGCGACATGGCACTACAAGAACCCCGATATTATACAACTGTTGATCAGAGCAGCCGCTCTTGACGCTACGCAAGAGTTAGGGCTCCTAACTACCAGTCGGAAGCAGCAACCAGGAAACTGCCAACCCGGTACCCTCACAGTGATGAGCCATTGCCACCAACCGGCCAGATCGCAGGAAACTCACGGAAGCACCAGTACCAAGGTCTGAAGAGAGAGAAGTGAAAACCGGAAACCACATCCTAAACAGGAAACAAGGAACGAGCCTCTACTCCAGTTCAATAGACGTGGGAGGAGTATAGACCGGGCGATAGTGTGACCTATCTACTCCTATTAAAAAAAAACAAAAAAAACAAAAAAACAAAAAAAAAAAACACAAACTTACAAAAGTGGAGTTTAACTAAGTTTTAACTTAGTTAAAGTCCAAATGAACTCCAAAAAAGGGGGGGGGGAACAAAAACATAGATATATATAAAAACAAAAAAAAACAAAAAAAAAACAAACGGAAAATACCTCACAGTTTAACACAGGAAATTTGAATTAAGATTCATTCTTCAATTCTTGCTTTTCCCAAATATCAAAGCGAGTCGGCCTGCTAGGTAAATTCCCATTCAAAGAACAACACGTGGCATGGAGCTGTAATGGCTGCTGATAACTTGGCCAAAGTAGCTTCGCATAACAGAATAAATATAAATTTCAAACTTTTTTTTTTTTCCTCCTAAATGAAGCATGAACTCCAAAAAGGGGGGGGAGAACAAAAACAGATATATATAAAAACAAAAAAAAAAAAAAAAAACAAACGGAAAATACCTCACAGTTTAACACAGGAAATTTGAATTAAGATTCATTCTTCAATTCTTGCTTTTCCCAAATATCAAAGCGAGTCGGCCTGCTAGGTAAATTCCCATTCAAAGAACAACACGTGGCATGGAGCTGTAATGGCTGCTGATAACTTGGCCAAAGTAGCTTCGCATAACAGAATAAATATAAATTTCAAACTTTTTTTTTTTTCCTCCTAAATGAAGCATGAACTCCAAAAAGGGGGGGAGAACAAAAACAGATATATATAAAAACAAAAAAAAAAAAAAAAAAAAAACAAACGGAAAATACCTCACAGTTTAACACAGGAAATTTGAATTAAGATTCATTCTTCAATTCTTGCTTTTCCCAAATATCAAAGCGAGTCGGCCTGCTAGGTAAATTCCCATTCAAAGAACAACACGTGGCATGGAGAACAACAGACCTGGACTGTCGCTCTCTCTCTCTCTCTCTCTCTCTCTCTCTATATATATATATATATATATATATATATATTAACTATAGTAATTACAATACTAATAGTAACAGAACTAATAGTAATAAAACTAACTCTGCCAAAACTAGTACTAATTAAGCTATAATTTAAATCGTTTGAACAACTCACCGAGAACGCACTCGGAGGGAAGAGAAGGAGACGTAAATAAAAAACAAACGAAGTACATGAACAAAAAGTCAAGTACTCGTAAGAAAGAAAAAACTCCAATATGAAAACAGATGTTTAACCAATACTTGAAGACAGACGAAGAAGATTCATGCCTTGCCCAAAAAATATACAGCTAAAGATAAGGCAACAGTCGCTGCTGGAATTTGAACTCGGCATGTCGACTTTTCTATACTCACGTAATAGAATAGAGAACATAGGAAATTTGTGATAAATGGCAATAAAGAAAGGCTAGTAAAATATTTGAATTTGTTTTTGTTTGCATCCATGAAGATTTTCGGAGGGAATCCTACAGGCATCATGAAAGAAGGAATAAAGAAAAGGAAGAAAGCAGGAAAAGTTGATTTTAATTTTAATTTATAACACTTAGCAGCTCAACTTTATTTTTGTGACACAACCTCATTTTAGCATAATGCTACCAGTCTCAATAAATTTGTCAGTCAGACGAGGTAGATTGGTCATTGAGTATGGCTGAAGACAAGCGTATTAGAGATGAACTTTGATTATGTAAGTTAGGCGACGATATTGGTTGGCTTGGCCAATCACTCAGCCGAAAAGCGGTTTATGGCTCCGAATGGCGTCACACATTCAAACAAGTCCATTAACAGCAGACCAAAAATGTCCCTCCACTTAATAAATACCTGGCAGTGATGGAAATTCTGAAATCCTGTTACGAGACTGACCATCTGTCGAGCTGATCAGGAGTCTAAGAACAAGACATTTAGGCCAAAGTGTGATCAGCGTTTTATCAGAATGAGTCGTACTTAAAATGTTTGATTTCTCTCGTCGTCTTTCAAGAAATCAAGAGCCATTTCAGTATGTAGTGATTTCAATAGTCATATTTACGAGACGGAAGAACTCGAGTCAGCCAATTCAATCTTTCTTTATTTCGCCCTTTCTCGGTTAGTTTATAATGAATTCTGTGCACATTTATCGAAGTCTGTCCGTTTTTCTTTGTCTCCTTTTCAATATATATATATATATATATATATATATATATATATATATATATATATATATATATATGTAAAGTTACTTTTTGTTATAATAATAGTATACTGCAACTCAAAATCTATCAAGTTGCGGTGTTCAGTGAACCATTATCAGGCAGTCAGAATGCTTGATAAAGGTGATGGTAATGGTAGTGAAATTAACTGATGATAATGATGCTGATGATGGTTCAATGAACACCGAAATTTGATAGCTTTTGAGTTGCAGTATGCTACCATTACAACAATGATAATAACTATATATATATATAACTGCTTTAAATCTGTTGTGAGCACATTTTATGAAAAGTAAGTATCAAACTGTAGGATATATATGGCATTTAGTTTAGACGACTTATATATATATATATATATATATATATATATATATAAATTAAATGAAATTTTTTCAAAGCTCGCCTCCTGTATCCTTTTTTAGTATTAAATTTTAATATTAATTAGGATCGGGTTTTGGAATTTACCTTCCTGATTTTTCCGCTTGGATTATAGTATTTAAATATATATATTAGTCATCCACACAAGCCCGTTTCGCTGTATCACAGTTCATCAGTGTGGCTAGACAAATCCACTTGCTTCTGGCCGGGATCGAAACTCGACTGATTTGGTGTCAGCCGGAGTCTTTACTCCCTATGCCATCGTGTTTTATATATATATATATATATATATATATATATATATATATATATATATATATATATATATATATATATATATATATATATATATGCTTCTTTTGTAATCATATCTTAGTCTGTTGATGCGTATTTCGGTATCAATCTCATTGTATTCATATCTATCTATCTATCAATCTGTTTTAAATAGTATATACATATTTTTTTAATATTAAATATATATATATATATTTGTCTATATTTCTGAAATGAGGTAGCATATTGTTTATTCGAACTATTTTCCTCATCTTTGTTGCCATTTGTACGACGTTTCAATCGTTGTTCGCTCCTAGCACCTGAAGAAGGCCGGAACGTACAACGATCAAAACGGCGCACAAATGGCAACAAAGATGAAGAAAATAGTCCTAATAATACAAATAATATATATATATATATATATATATATATATATATATATATATATATATATCTGTATGGTATTTTTAATCCGGCATTTATTATAGTCACATATAGGTACACTTCATATTTAAAATAGAAGAGCCAATTCTTGTCGATGTTTACCTTCTCTTTACTTATATTTCTCAAATGTACAGAAAGCTAGGCGTCTATTTCAGATAAGAATTGTCTATTATAATCATACTAGTGGAGTTTCATTGACAAACACCCGTAAAAAATGAGAACAAAAAATAAATTATTATATATACATGAATAACAACAGACCTGGACTCTCTCTCTCTCTCTTTATATATATATATATATATATATATATATATATATATATATAATATTAATAACTATAGTAATTACAATACTAATAGTAACAGAACTAATAGTAATAAAACTAACTCTGCCAAAACTAGTACTAATTAAGCTATAATTTAAATCGTTTTGAACAACTCACCGAGAACGCACTCGGAGGGAAGAGAAGGAGACGTAAATAAGAAGCAAACAAAGTGTATGAACAGAAAGTCAAATACTCGTAAGAAAGAAAAAAAAACTCCAAGACGAAATCCCTAACACTAAAGCGCTCAATACGAAAGTAGAGCAACAAAGACAGAATATCTAAGCACGAGCCAATCAACCTACCTAGGTTTCACCCTACGGTTCTTTAGGGTATACTGGCTATGATGTATGTATGTATGTATGTATGTATGTATGTGTGTGTATTTGTGTGTGTGTGTCAGTTGTTGTTCATGTACCCATAATCATAATTTTCTTTCTCTCTCTCTGTCTCTCTCTCTCGCTATCTATCTATCTATCTATCTATCTATCTATCTATCTATCCACACTATCTTAGTACAGAATCATTGTTTTAAAATTAATTCTCTGATTATTTATCTTTGTTTTTAATTGTTACCTCAGCACTTTGAAACCTAAAAATTGTTAATTTATCTATACCCTCTCCCTGAAAATGGTGGTTAAATTTTCCGACTTTTCAACAGAATGAATCTTTCGTGACAAACAGAAAATGATGAATACAACGTAAAAAACATGAAGACATTTTACTTGATAGACTGTGTAATACCTTTTGGTATTTTGCTACAATCAGCATGTTGGTGTGAAAAATATAATTGTATCAGAGATGCCTTGTGAAGCTCTAACGTTTAGCGTAATAATTTGTTTGCATATTGCTACTAGATAGTCAGTTTGATCCTTACTGGGCACCAAGTATTTGCAGCCTTGTACCAGAAAGCGACACCTAGTAATATCTTTTGTTGAGTTGTTACTATCAGCATATTGATCCAACAAAAATGATCTCAAAGACATTCTTTGAAGAGGTAACGTTTAGCTTGCTTGTCTGTTTGACTATTACTACTAGATAGTGAGTTCGGTCCTTACTGGGTGCCCCCATATGTGTTTTTTTTTAATATGAAGATGTGAATAACCATATTTTTAAATTATTTCACTCCAAGAAAGGTAATAAATCCATTACAACGCAAGAGGTTAATGATTCTGAAAAATATGAAAAAAAGAAAAGGCATATTTAATGAGATGTAACAATATGCGCCCTACAGCCTTCTTCAGTTTTTGTCGATCCTTCTTCCTGCATCTGTTGATTTAATCTACGTGAACAGAAGAACGGACAGAGTTATGAGAAACAGAAAAATTTTGCTAGAAACAAAAAAAAGACTATTGGATTGTTATATGATGTCTGTTTTTCAATATGGCACTGAATGCTAGACAATCTCCCCAAAGATGAAAGATAGAGTTGAAGCAACCGAAATGTGGTTCTACAGAAGGATGTTGAGAATACCATGGACTGAAAATGTGAGCAACGACTAGGTTCTGGAATAAATGGAAACAAAAAGGAAACTAATAATAACATCAGAATAAGACTGAAGTTCCTGGGACATGTAATGAGGAATGAGGGCTTGAAGAATGTGATACTCACAGGTCAGACAGATGGAAAGAGAGACAGAAGAAAGCAACGGGTAACATACTTGATTGGTTTGAGCAAACGGATGGTTGAGTGGCATTTGTGAGCGATAACAGGAGAAAGCATGTTAAGAGCTTGTAGGTTTAGGAAGACTTGAAAGGAAATGATCGCGTATGTCTTGAAGAGACACGGAAAATAGAAGAAAATTGTCATCATTCCGTTGATCATCTTAGGATGTCTCCACTTGTTTTTATTTATTACAGTACAGCTGTTGCTCACCTCGTTTTTAATGAGTCTAAGTACGCACTACCCGGCGCAGGGATTGAACTTACAATTACTATGTCACAAAGATTTCATTTCGTAAGTTGAAAAGTTGTGTTGATAACTAAGATAAGGGTAATGATTCGCATGGAATTTATGCAAATAATGATAACTTGTTATCAGAGAAATTCAGGTAGGATCCATAGAGCTGTATTGAACTGACTAGAGTTTTTGCAGCTTCTTGTTCTTTAGTGTGACGAAGCTTTTCAGGGTCTAAGACTCTCGAAAAGTTATCGTCATTTTAAAATAACATATGGCAATTCACTATCGCTCTTTGTCAATGTTTTGTCGTTTATTAAGACCGGGTATTTATGTGTAAGTGAATGTAACGAACCCGACCGGAATTTAAATTCGGCTCTCTAATATCTTATTCTCTCTCTCACCCCCATATATATATATATATATATATATATATATATATATATATATATGTGTGTGTGTGTGTGTGTGTGTGTGTGTGTGTGTGTGCGTATATATATATATATATATATATATATATATAAACTGCACTCTCCTTTCATCTTTTTCGGAGCAAGACATATTTCTTAGAATTGAACAAGACTACACGCACATATAATATCAAGACTCACATTTTCGTGAAATATAATCTTCATATTTTCATCTTCCCATTTTCATGAAGTATAACCTTCATATTTTAATCATCAATGTTTAATCTCTATATTTTAATATTCATATTTTCATGAAATATATTCCTTCTATTTTAATTTTTATATTTTAATCTTCATATTTTCATAAAATATGATCGTCATATTTTAATCTTTCTATATTTATGTAATATCTTCCTCATATTTTAATCTTCATATTTTAATTTTCATATATTCATGAAATATTTTCCTTATATACTAACATAATCTTCATATTTAAATCTTTATGTTTTAATCCTTGTATTTTCGTGAAATGTAATCTTCCAAGTGTTAGGTCTGCGCTGTGAGAGCAACGATATTCTCTTTTGAAGCTCGGATTGCTATCAATATTAAATCAAAAGAAACGATTTCTCTTTTTGTACAACTTTTAGCTACGCATTTGAAATTGCGAATGTCATCATATTTACTTGTGAACTTATTTTAGGCGTCATGACGAGAAATATTAGTTGAAAATTCTTCATCAAGATTACACGTCGAAGCCGTGACCTGGCTAACTGCCATCCTTCTGTAATGACACCAACACTGTTAGAATCAGATGAAAGACGAAATACAGAGCCATCAGCTCATTAAACAAAAGAATAGGAAAAATACAGAAAATGAATGAAAAATATTGGCGAATAAAGACATTATCTAACAAAATAGCAGAGGACACCTCTTATTGTAATGTGTGATTGATTGGCGCATGCTCAATTCCCCCTTTATTTATTTCCGCTTTAGAACTAAAAAAACGTAAGTAATTCGCATTTCTATATAGTCAAGCTGAAAAATGTCTTTAAGATAATTTGATGAATGTAACTACTATTACGTGAACAAGTAATAAGTCAACAATTATATAATCACTAGCAGAACAGTTAAAATATAATAAGGATGAAAAACGATTCATATTATTACTAGTAGTAATTATTAAACTATGTACGATATCAGCTTTCGGTTCGTTTGATCACCGGAGTTAAACAACGTTGTAACTGATCAATATTCAGATGGGTCACTACTGGAGAATAACAGTTTTTGTAAGTTATGTGGCAGGTCTATACAGCCGGCGACCGATAGCTTCTCTAATACTAACAGAAGGCTTCGATATGTGTAAGTTCTTCAGGACGGACAGAACACAAGCCCTCCCCGAAGTAGCGCTATTGTGTATCATGAAATAAAATGGTTTCATGTGAATATAAACACGCTGAGATTGTATTGCATGAATGTTAACAGCTGAAACAATCTACTTACGTTAGAATTCAACATTTAAAATCTTAACTTTTATCCCGATATCTAAAACCAATTATATAAAAAGTCTTAATATTTTTGCATCTTTCTTCTTTTATGCACCTTGTCCATTCAAGATGTAGGCGATCATGGCCTTCAATGTCTCCCTATCCATGGTGGCTTTTAGCACGCTTTCTCCTGTAACGTCTCTCAGCCCCCGTTCTGTCATTCACCTGCTCAGGCCCGTTAAATATGGTATCCGCTGCTTTCCTCTGTCTCTTTTTCCCTCTATCTGGTCTGTTAGTATCAGGTTCTCTAAGCCCTCCTTCCAAAAGGAAATCAGACGTAGAAGAAAAAACGAGTGGATGACTGAAGAGATCTTTGACATGATGCAAAGGAGACGGAAAATGATGACAAGACATGGAAGAGAATACAGGAAACTGCACAAGGAAAAAAGGAATAAATGCAGACAGACAAAAAAAGGAATGTCTCAACGACAAATGCGCAGAGGTAGAGAGACTGAGCATGACTAATAAAGCAGACATGCATAAAGAGATAAGAGAACTGACAGGACAAAAACCTGCTCCTCGACATGATGTATAAAAGCCAAGAATGGAACGATAATAATGGAGGAAAAGGAAATACTAGAGCGATGGGCAGAATATATATATATATATATATATATATATATATATATATATATATATATATATAAGATCTTTTCCACGACAAGAGAGAGCAAGCAATAATACGCAAAGATGAGGACGGACTAAAAATATTAAAGTCCAAAGTGAAAGCTGCAATGGCAAAACCTAATAGAAACAAAGCAGCTGGTACAGACGGCATTGCAATAGAGCTGCTGTTAGCCCTGAAAGAATTCGGCATAGAAAAAATTACAAAAATAATAAATGAAATTTATAATGGGGGTATAATGCAGGACGACCTATGCAAATCCATTTTCATAGCATTGTCTAAGAAGCCAGGTGCAAATGAGTGTGACCTACACTGAACTATCAGCTTAATGAGTCTTAATCTTACCTTGTCAAAAGATTAAGAAAGAGAATATAAAGAAAAAAACTAAGATAAATATGAATGGAGTTTCAGTTTATACAAAGAGAAAATGCTAACAAAGTGTGGAAATATGTTCCATGCTTTCTCTCAGTTTCTAAAAAGAAAAGCTAGCGATGAAGTTTTGGAGAAAATGGAAGCAAAAAGGAAATTAATACTTAACACCAGGAAGAGGCAGTTGATGTTTTGTAGGGAATATAATGAGGAAGGATGGCTTGGAAAATTTGATTCTCAAAGGATAAACAGAGAAACAGAAAGACAAACGAAGACAATGAATAAAATACTTGGTGAACTTGAGTAAAAGGATCGCGCAACAGGGTTTAGGAGAAACATAAGAAAGACAAAGTTTATTAAGAGCTACAATAGGCAGAAAGTTCTGAAGAGCCATGATCGCTTACGTTCTTAGGGGACACAGCCCATAAAGAAGAAGAAGAAGAAGAAGAAGAAGAAGAAGAAGAAACGAATAATAGAAAATTCTCTCCTTACTCCCATATCCAGCAGATCATGTTTACAAGAAGTTGTATTTTATCATGTGCCCAAAAAGCTTCTTCTTTTTACGACGTCTATCCCCAAATACTCGGTGGTCCAGAGTGAGCGTTAAGGGTCACATGATCGACCATCACTGTGTAGGCTAATTAAGGAAAGGGGAAGGAAATTTATCCCTTACTAATCATAATAAGGGCTTTTTCCATACAGTGGAAAAGTAAAAGCATCCTTAGAATAAAGATATCTTAGTTTGACAAAGGCTATTATAATGGAGTGTTCAGTGTGGATTGAATTTAGCAATGGTCAAATGAACGAATTTAATTACCATCGCTTTACACTAAGACAAGTGTACCCATAATCCATTAAAATAATCTTACAATCTCACGTCGTTTTCAATAATAATAATAATAATAATAATAATAATAATAATAATAATAATAATAATGTCATTATTATTATTATTATGTCATTTTTCATCATATTTCGATTTCTGCTTTGGTCTCACTACCAACCAAGTCTGCGGGGAGACCTAAGGCAGGTAGTGGCGTGTTGTTATGGCTCCATTTCATGTTTTTCTATCTTCCCTATCATCTCCAGCATTACATAGATAAAGTTTTTCTTAGTGTGTGGGCTGTACTTAATAAGACAATTTTTTGTATATCTCTTAAGCTGGGGTTTCCAGGGATTCTTTCAATGTGTTGTTTTGTTCCATTTTTTATCATTCCAAGTGCACCTACTATCACTGGCACAACTCTTGTTTTCAATTTCCACATTTTATCTATTTCAATTTCCAGGTCTTTATATTTTGACAGTTTTTCAAATTCTTTGATTGCTATGTTACAATCCGCTGGACAAGCCATATCAAATAATAGACAAGTTTTCTCCTTCTGGTTTTTAACAATAATGTCTGGCCTGTTTGCTTCAATTTTTCTGTCTGTGTAGATGGTGTAATCCCATAGAATGGTTACATCTTCTATTTCTGTAACCGGTGCTGGGTGATGTTCATACCAATGTTTGCCTACAGCTTTTTTATTATTATTATTATTATTTTTTTTATTTTTATTTTTTTTATTATTATTATTTTTTTTATTTTTTATTTTTTATTATTATTATTATTATTATTATTATTATTATTATTATTATTATTATATTTCGATTTCCGCTATGGTCACACTACTTACCAAGTCTGCGGTAAGACCTAATGTACGTAGTTGTTTGTTGTTATGGCTACGTTTAATGATTTATTTTTCTACCTTCCATAATATCCCTAGCCTTAGATAGACAAAGTTCTTAGTGCGAGAGCTTTAGTTATTAAAACTAAAATTATATTTCAATGTACTATTGTACTCAGTTTTCAATTTCCTTGGTTGCTATGTTACAGTCCGTTAGGGAAACCATATCAATTAATCTTTTTCTTTTAGATATTTTACAATTATGTACGGCTTATTTAATTTAATTTTTCTGTCTGTAAAGATGGTGTAATCCCATAAAGTTATGGTCTTCTGTTTCTGCAACCAGTGCTAGGTAATGTTCATAACAGTGTTTGTTATCGTCTTTTCCAAAGTGTTTGCACATTTTCCAGTGTAAATATTTCCCCACCCTATCGTGACAATTTTTATATTCATTTGGCGCAAGTACAGGACATCCTGAGATGGTCTATAGTTTTTTAGTATTTGTCACAGAACCTGTATTTTGGATTTACAATATTATGTATGATATTTGCCTGAAAGTTCCTGGTGAAAGACTCTGGTCTTGCGATGCAAGAATAAAGACTTCTGTCTCAGTCTTTTATCCAGATGCTCGTAACCATCGATGAGTGTTAACTTTATCAATATCGGCTTTATTAGCACGTTCTGGATATTGACCGTGAAATCGTTTTCCATAGCATTATTATTATTATTATTTTTTTTTTAATCATCTCACCCCAAGCAAGGCATTTCACTGCCACTATTGCACATGGGGCTACATAGGGGAAGGTAAAGAGAAGGAGTGGTTAGACATAGGGAATGTCAGGAGGAATGGGAACAGGTTAGTGTGTTAGGAGGTGTTTATTGACCTTATATTTAAACTCCTGGAGATTGTATCCGTCGGGGAAGCAATCGTGTGGAAGGGAATTCCACAGTCGGGAAGTGCGAGGAAAGAAACTGTTGGAGTAGAAGTTGCGGCTGCATTTTATCGGTTTCACTGTAAAAGGGTGGGATCTAGTTGCTAATCTAGTATCTCGTGCAAATTCGTATTTAGGGGGCACCAGTGATCTAAGTTCATCGGAGCAGAAGCCGTGAAAGTATTTATAGTAGAGACACAGGGAAGCCACGTCGCGCCGGTGGGAGAGAGACTGCAGGCGGTCTGCCAAGTCGGTATCTATCACATTACAGACCCTCCTCTGAACCTTATCGAGAAACCCGAGGAGAATAGCAGGCGCACCCGACCAGATATGGCAGCAGTATTCAATGCACGAGCGGATGGTAGATTTATATATGTCCAGGCTAGATTTAGACGGAAAAAACTTCCGGGCCCTACACAGAGAACCGACTTTCATAGCAGCGGATTTAGCAATGGATTCGATATAGTCATTCCATTTGAGGTCCGCTGAAAGTGTGAGACCAAGGAGGCGTAGTGTCTTACTCTCTGGGAGGCAAGCCTGGTCCATACTAATGGGAGGTAGGTGAGATTGTTGATGATGGTTAATTGAGAGTAGCTTCGTTTTAGAAGCATTAAAATTTACTAGCCATTTCTTACCCCAGTCCAATATGGATTGAAGGTCTTTTTCAATCTCGGCTGCGAGGTTAGCTTTGACGCTTACACCAGATTTTTGTAGGAGGCGAGAGTAAATTGTGGTGTCATCGGCGTACAAACATACTTGGGCTCTTATGGAATCAGGGAGATCATTAATGTATATCAGGAAGAGTGTAGGACCTAAGATGGAGCCTTGGGGGACACCTGCGTTTGTGTGGTAGTTCTGGGAGGCATGTCCGTTTAATACCACCTTCATTGTGCGGTTAGAGAGGAATGACTGGATTAGTTCAAACAAATGTCCAGTTATACCATAGCTCCGCAGTTTACATAGAAGGCCAGCATGCCAAACTCTGTCGAGCGCCTTAGATATATCCAATGCAACGGTTCGGGCTTCGCCATTCCTGTCGAGTGCCTGGTATATGTACTCGGTGATGGTCGTTAGCATATCAGCAGTAGACCTG
This sequence comes from Ascarosepion bandense, assembly GCA_037127315.1. Classification (NCBI taxonomy): domain Eukaryota; kingdom Metazoa; phylum Mollusca; class Cephalopoda; order Sepiida; family Sepiidae; genus Ascarosepion; species Ascarosepion bandense. The sequence goes on along the minus strand of JBBBDQ010000231.1, from coordinate 1,636,420 downwards.
GTGAAGCGGAAACCATATTGCTTGTCCGAGAGGAGCCTGTGTGAGATGCTGAACCACCTCGGCGTTGATAATGGCTTCGAACACTTTGCCAAAGATCGGAAGAAGGCTGATAGGGCGCTAATTTGCAGATGTAATTTGTAAGATGACATAATTATTATTATGTCATCTTTCATTATGAATCTGTTTTTGCTATGGTTGCACTACCTACCAAGCCTGCAGGAAGACCTAAGACAGGTCGTGGCGTGTTGATATGGCTATATTTCATTTTTTGTCATAACTTTCTAACATCCCTAGCGTTACCAAGACAAAGTTCTCCTTAGTGTGTGGGCTGTACTTAAGACAATTTGTTGTATATCTCTTAACCTGGCGTTTCCAGGGATTCTTTCAATGTGTTGGGGTTTTTTTGTTACATTTTTTATCATTCCAAGTGCACCCACTATCACTGGTAGGATACTTGTTTTCAATTTCCATATTTTTCTATTTCAATTTCCAGGTCTTTATATTTTGACAGATTTTCGAATTCCTTGGTTGCTATGTTACAATCCGCTGGACAAGCCATATCAATTAATAAGCAAGTTTTTTCTTTTTGGTTTTTAACAATAATGTCCGATCTATTAACTTCAAATTTTTTTGTCTGTATAGAAGGTGTAATCTCATAGAATTCTGACATCTTCTGTTTCTGTAACCGGCACTGGGTGATGTTCATACTAGTGCATATTTTCCATAGTGTTTGCACATTGTCCGTTCATACTAGTGTATATTTTCCATAGTGCTTGCACATTTGATATTCATTTGGGGCAATTGTTATTATTATTATGTCATTTTTCATCATATTTCGATTTCTGCTTTGGTCTCACTACCAACCAAGTCTGCGGGGAGACCTAAGGCAGGTCGTGGCGTGTTGTTATGACTCCATTTCATGTTTTTCTATCTTCCCTATCATCCCTAGCATTACATAGATAAAGTTTTCCTTAGTGTGTGGGCTGTACTTAATAAGACAATTTTTTGTATATCTCTTAAGCTGGGGTTTCCAGGGATTCTTTCAATGTGTTGTTTTGTTCCATTTTTTATCATTCCAAGTGCACCTACTATCACTGTCACAACTCTTGTTTTCAATTTCCACATTTTTTCTATTTCAATTTCCAGGTCTTTATATTTTGACAGTTTTTCAAATTCCTTGATTGCTATGTTACAATCCGCTGGACAAGCCATATCAATTAATAGACAAGTTTTCTCCTTCTGGTTTTTAACAATAATGTCTGGCCTGTTTGCTTCAATTTTTCTGTCTGTGTAGATGGTGTAATCCCATAGAATGGTTACATCTTCTATTTCTGTAACCGGTGCTGGGTGATGTTCATACAAGTGTTTGTTTACAGATTTTCCATAATGTTTGCACATTGCCCAATGTAAATATTGCCCA
>JBBBDQ010000231.1:1555000-1630000 GCA_037127315.1 Ascarosepion bandense | reverse complement strand
GGTTTTAGTGGTTTTACTGTTCTGTTTGGGGTGATACCAATTAAAAAAAATACCGTACGACGTCTCACTGTTTTACAAATTTATATGACATTATCAACATTTTTTCTTTCGTGTATTTTTAATCATTTCACCCAAGCAAGGTAATAAAGCCACTAACACGCAATGAGTTGCCGAGTGTTAAGGTATAAAAGAAATCATTAAAGAGCTAGAATAATAAAGTAACATGAATTAAGAAAAACAGAAGATAAAGATACGAATTGCATTTTAATTGTTGAAGACCAAACAAGATTGGAAAGAAAGAAAGAAAGGGAAAAGTTGCACAAGTGAGAATGTTGGTCAACCAAAAAGTTTTAAAGCAATTGGGAACGTAGAGGACACTTACATTTAGAACTAAAAGAAGACAGCTGAAATTGCTTCAACACGGAAGAAGGTGGTCTTTTAGAATATGACACCCACAGGACATATCGAAGGCAGAAAAGGATATGACTAATTTTTTTTTCAATCATGTCACCGCCAGCAGGGCATTCCACTGCCACTATAGAGCGATTGGGTATGGGAAACGTCAGAAGGAGGGTGATAGATGAGTTAGGATGTACATAGGGAGAGGGTTGGAGAGAATGGGCGTGAGTTAGTGTGTTAGGAGGTTTCTATTGACCCTACATTTAAACCCCTAGAGGTTGTAGCCGTCGGGGAAGCAAGCATGCGAAAGGAAATTCCACAGGCGGGAAGTGCGAGAAATGAAGCTGTTGGAGTAGAAATTGCGGTTACATTTCATCAGTTTCACTGTAAAAGGGAGGGACCTAGTTGCTAATCTAGTATCTCGTGCAAATTCACACCTAGGGGGCACCAGTGATTTAAGTTCATCAGAGCAGAAGCCATGAAAGTATTTATAGAAGAGGCACAGGGAAGCCACTTTACGCCGGCGAGAGAGTACCTGCAGGCGGTCAACCAAGTCGGTATGAATCACATTACAGATTCTTCGCTGTATTTTGTCAAGAACCCCGAGGAGAATAACCGGGGCACCCGACCAGATGTGGCATCAGTATTCAAAACACGGGCGGATGGTAGATTTATATAAGTGCAGGATAGATTCAGACGGAAAGATTTTCCGGACCCTGCTCAGAGAGCCGACTTTCATAACAGCGGATTTAGCAATGGATTCGACGTAGTCATTCCACTTGAGGTCCGCTGAAAGTGTCGGGCCAAGCAGGCGTAGTGTTTTACTCTCTGGGAGGCAAGCCTGTTCCATGCTAATGGGAGGGTGGTGCGGTTGTCTGTGGTGGTTAATTGACAGCAGCTTCGTTTTGGAAGAATTGAATTTTACGAGCCGTTTCTTACTCCAATTCACCCCGGATTGGAGGTCCTTTTCAAGCTCGGCAGCGAGGTTCGCCTTGTCACCAACACCAGATTTTTGTTCGAGGCGAGAGTAAACTGTGGTATCATCGGTGTACATGCCTACTTGTGATATTATGGCATCGGGGAGATCATTGATGTAGATTAGAAAGAGCGTAGGATCTAGGATAGAGCCTTGGGGGACACCCACGTTTGCAGGGTACTTCTGGGAGACATGTCCGTTTAATACCACCTTCAGTGTGCGGTTAGAGAGGAATGACTGGATTAAGTTCAACAAAAGTCCAGTTATGCCGTAGCTTCGCAGTTTCCGTAGAAGGCTGGCATGACATACTCTGTCGAATGCTTTAGAGATATCCAAGGCAACGGTTCGGGCTTCACCATTCTTGTCGAGAGCCTGGTATATATACTCGGCGTGAAAAGTATTAGCAAAAAATGCAAATGCTACTAAGAGGTTTAACATATTGGAAATTGTGAAGAGTCTTGATCTTTCACGCGACACATCGAAGAAAAGACGAATAAGAAAAAGGTTTTTGTTCCTGTGCATGCATTGCGCTTTCTTTGTTAGTTCTCTAGCTTCGCACCTTCATACTCACATGTGTCTTTTTTTGTTTTTTTAAACAATAAAGGCAATAACGTCACTAAAATGCAAGGGGATATTGGAAGTGAAAGAGAAGGTAAAACTATAAGTAGAAACCGGAAACTAAATATTAGTATAAATTTAAGAGTTTGGGTGTGGAGGCATTAGAAGTATGGAATTGAAGTAGAATTTAGGAGAACCCGTTTTCTCAGTTATTACCTCTCTCTCTCTCTCTCTCTCTCTCACACACACACACACACACACACACACACACATATATATATATATTCACTGAAAACGACCGACAAGGAGGATCTTATTTTTTATTTAGTTTTTCCAGTACACTTACATGTTTCTTTTTGATGTTGATAACGAATTTAAAAATGTTCCGTCATGATTTTTCTAAGCGCTTTTAGCTCTTCTCTGCTCATTCTCAAGGTTTTTGTTTTTCTCACACAGACATACACACACGCACACATACTTATATATATATATATATATATATATATATATATGTGTGTGTGTGTGTGTGTGTGTGTGTGTGTGTGTATTAAGATTAAGGTTGTAAAGCCGCAGTCTCACCAATATAGCCGATTCTGCTGTAGTTTCTTTAACAAATAAGTCTTTACAGCGTGGAGCTTCCGCAGACACTCGGCTTCTTTTCTCCTAGACTGCCTGCCAACCGAAACTAGGAAGCCCAATCTGCAATGGATTATTACCATTCCTAAGAGTATTTCTACGTCAGTGAATAAAACTGGGATTCGAACTCGGCTCTCAGATTTTTCATTCGAAGCCGATATCAATTACACCACAACGCACACTTGTTTTGATATTATGCTTTTTATAATCCATAATCGTTTAACAACAAAAGTTGTTCATGATCTTTCCTCTTGGTTTGCTTAGATCTCGGAAATCTTGGAATCGCAATGTTGTTTTACTGTTCAAGGTTCTCAAATATTTTTGTCGAGACTGATCTCCAATTAAGAATGTTGTTCGCGTGTGTGCTTTAAGTTACCATTAAAGCTTCTGACGCCCACTTCATTTAATGAGCAACATCGTATATAGCTACAACGTGTCCAAAATGTTTTTTCCTTAGTGATGAGTTATGTAAAAATAGTTCTGGACATATGGTTGGAGGCAAACCACACCTACTACCCTATCAATGTATTTATGTAATTTTTTCGAAACTTGATTTAATTAGTATGCAGTTATATAATCACAGAGGAAGTTATGATAGTATAAAGGATGCGAGTGTGAACAGTCTAATCAGCGTGGGGTTTCAAATTCAGACTAGTCTGCTGCATCCACTTTCGCACGAATACTAATGGCAATATTAGTCGTGTCCTTATAAGGAAATATTCAGCATTTATTGGCCGAGTAGCAAGTACTTTGGTCGTTTGAAGTTGATATAATCTTTTTCTTTAAACAATTATTCACGGAAACATGTTTCTCAAGTTCAGTAGATGTCAACGTTCTTTCCAGTATTGATGGGGTTTTTCTTTCTAACGGTTTTATTTTTAGTAGTGTGAAATGTTAGAATATTGATTATGTCTTTGTTTCTTTTAATTACATGTGCTATCTATTTTAGTTGTTGCTGCTGTTTAAAGTACTCAAATGACACTACTTTTGTCATTTGGCATAGGTCTTTGTGATTATGTTGCGCCAGTTCACATGGTCAGAATAAGTGCGCATTTTGCCAATACCTACAGGTTTCACTGGCGCAAAGCCATTTTGAAACGATCTTAAAAGCTGTTGTATGCATTTGATACTTTAGATATTTCTGAACGAGTGTGGCACTACGCATAAAAACAATATGAAAGTTTCAATCTGACGAGGCTTACGCTGATCGGGCCTCAAAATTATCTCCTATTCTTTTACAATATTTATATTAATATGATTCATCCAACATAAAAAAATTATGGCACAAGAAATAAGGAATCAGACAACAACGACGCCAATGTAACCGGAATAAACATGTATTAACAATAATACAATTAATCGAGAGAAGCAAGCAAATTACAGTAAAAGTGAATAGAAGGAGAAAGAGTCTTCTCCCTTAGACTGTTAAAGAAAGTCAAATGTTCTTTGGAAGAAAGTCACTTAGAATAAAGTTCTGAAAAGAAGAATAATGTACATACAGTTCTTGAATTAGTTGTTGAGTTCCAATTGGAGTTTGTATTGGGAAATGTTTGTGTACATGAATGTATGTATAAGAAATAAATTCGCTCCATCGACTGCTATCTGCAATCAGGCGGATGTGTATGTTTGAGTTAGGTAAAACTAAGAAACATGTCCCCACGATAGCTGGCCGATATCGCGGGCTAGCAACAAATTGGCAAGCAACACGTGTGTGTCCTGCTTATATCGACGCGCTTGGTTGCGCTGTAAATAGGTTTTAACATGTGAACACAAGATAACCAGTCAAGATTAACCAATCACTGTCTGTTCACGTGGCGTGTCTAGCGGATGAAAACACGCATATTGTTTTAATGCGTAGGTGTGAAGTTGTGAACATAATATTTTACACGCTTTTGAATATAACATGTTGACTTCTGTGTATGTTTGTATGTGGGTGTGAAGGTGTGCACATAACAAGGTTATTTATGCGCATAACTTGAGTTTACGTGTTGTTGTTTTCGTTTTGTAGCAACTTACAGTATTGGGTGAAACTAACTCCTGTGCAGCTTATTCTATGTTCAATTTTCTTATCTCCTATACTATATAGTTATAAATGATCCATGCAATGAAGTATTTAAGGTTTTTGGTATTTACTAAGTCCACATTTTGAACTTTTTGATTGATTCAAGGCAAGTGCTATCACTGTTTTCATTTTAATTGTAAAACATATACCATTAGGAATGGCCTGAATCCATCCTTCATACCTTTCTCCATCTAGGGGTTAAACAGCAGAGTAGACTGCAATTTCTAACCTTCAGTGGGAACCAGTGTACATGAAAGAAAACTGTAGAGAAGGCAACAGGAAACCATTAAACTAACTTTCCCAAAGGAAATTTAAAATCGAGTTTAATATTTTAATTTGAGCTTTATATTCCACAGATATTAAAAGAGGAATATGGATTAAAAAAAGAAGCTTCCCACTTAATTTTTTGGTAAGATATCAAATTGGGAGAAATTTCCAAGAAAGAATAAAAAAAAATAAAGTGTAAGGTAAAAAAAAGATTAAAAGAAAAGAATTAAAAAAAAAGAACAAATGTTTATTTAATTTTTAAGAAAAAAGAAAAAGGAAAAAGGAAGATGTTGAGGAAGACGAGATGATTCGGCTATGAAATCATGAAATCTAATCAGTAGTCGTCATTCGAATTTAATACCATCTGAGTTTTACTCCAGCTAAGGATGGCATCAATACCCATTCACATAACATTTTTCCACGGGCTAGAGGATATAGCCTTAATATAAAAAAAAACAATAGAAATGCCAGTAAAGCAAGAATAATTAAGAAGAGAGATGGCCAAATACGTCATAATCGGTCCATAAACGAGGGAATCTGTTCGAAAGAATCACTGTGTAATAATAATAACTGACTCGTAAGATAAATATTGTCTTAAAGCAACACCGTTTTTAGAAGACGAATATAAATTATCAGTTTCTTCGTTCGGACCGTTAGTTTTTATTCAAAAAAATGAATTTTAAGCATTTTAGACTATATTTTTTACAGAAAAGATTTTAAAATTTATTGATCTTCTCATAATTTCTGCCAGAGTGAATCTATTTATTTTTTACTTATCGCTTCCCTCAAATAAAATGAATTATTGATTACGCCATCTTTTACCATTGGTTGGCGTTAAAAAAAACTGAATTTACTTTCGCTGATAGAAAGCAACTGACAAAGAATATAATGCAAAAAGAAAAGATAGTTTAAGAAGATTAATGAAGGAAAGACGAGATGACGACAGCTAGAAAAGAGATGAGTGAAAAGAAATAACTAAATTGTAATAAAATAAATAACAGCGAAAGGAAGACAATTTTAGATGAAGAATGTTAAGGAAAATAAAATAAAAAATTGAAAATAAAAGTAAGTAGGAAGAAACATCGTGAGGATTTGATTAGAATAAAAAATAAAAAAAATAATTGCTTAGTGACGAAAGAAGGAAAATGTCGAAAAATTTATGGGTACGAGGAAAACAAAAACGAAGTGAAAAAAGCAAGAAAAACTATGAGAAAGAATAAAGATAATAAAAAAGCTGAAAATAATGATTACTCCCATGCATGACGATAAATTACATCCGGCAGCAAGGCCTCTGATCAGTAGATTGAAGCTGAAAATAATGATTACTCCCATGCATGACGATAAATTACATCCGGCAGCAAGGCCTCTGATCAGTAAATTGAAGCTTTTGTGGAGCATAGAACCACCTATTTAACAGATGTTGTTCCCAGGTCTACTCTGATCCGTGGTGGTAGCATCTGCTGAAGCCCCAGTTCTGGGCAAACAGTGAGCTCCCAAACACTATGAAAATATATAAATATATTTTTATTACATAGATAAATGCGCTCAGGTAATGTAATATTCTTAATGTAATATTAAACCTGGAAAAGAACAGGACAAATTATTAAACACGGAAATGTAAAGGACAAGATATTCTAGTGTAGTAAAAAGTAAAAAAAAATTCTTACTTAAAATATTGCATTCAAATTTTACTTCTAGCTGCAATATTTTAAATTAGAAATTTCTTATTTTTTAATAGTGTATCAACCTGGTTGAGTTATGACATGTCGATTATAAATCTTATGAGGCAAAATCACAATGAATCAGTTGGTGTACAGGGGCCTGATTAACTATGCATTACAAAGGTAGATATTAAAATCTACAGGCTTCATTCGCTGGAATCCATTTTAATCATACACTAACCCGTTTCTTTACTATCTATTACAGAATACCATCGAGAAAATGATTTGTCAGGATAACAGAAGATGTCACAGATAAGTAATTTCATGACCTTTTTCAATAGCTTAATTACAAAAGGCATATAGTTTCAACTTTTACTAAAATTCCTATATTAATTCTGTAATTTAAACCGTCACAACAATATATAATGATTGCTTAGTGGCTGAAGCAGTTGTGTATTTTTTGATTGCGGCCCGTAGTTAGGGTTCGAGTCGAGTCAAAAGCCAGTCTTCTGAATGGTAATAATAATATTAGTCATTTTATCATGTACAAACGGTTGGCACCTATTGACCAAACCGGCAGTGCTACTGTCAGTCGAACCAAGAACAAGTTATTTAAACATTTTTTCTAATTACCTTTTCCAAGACAACTAACAGTTACTGATCTTTCCAGAATTGACGGGAGTTTACTTTCAAATCTTTAGTTCCTATATTGATGGAATTTTCACATAAATCTTTCGTTTACGCTAGTGTTGTCCATACTAGTGGTTGTTGTTGAAAATCGTCAAGGGATATAGTTTCAGGCCTTTGCGTATGATTCTGTAGCACCAGTCAACAAGGCTTTAAGAAGTTTTGATCCCGCATTCCTGCTGGAAGCCATTTTTTTCATTAAGCTGGGAAAGTTGTTGCATTTTAGTCTTTTCTGATATTTGGCACTATACATTTTATCCATACGAAAGTGCCATTCTGAAAAGACTATTTAAAAACACGACCTGCAGATTTTTAAAGCACGCTAGTTATTAACAGTGGGAAAGTTGGCGCTACACAATCCTGCTATCCACTTTTTTCTTTTTTATTTAGTTATTTTCTTGACAAACTAAGCTTTGTCAGGCGACTTTTTCTAGCCAGGTTCTTGCGGTAATTCAAGGACACCATTAGCTAGTGTAGTGAGTTCGATTGCATATATATTTCATTCTTATCGTTGCGTTCCTAGAAGAATGCTATCTATCTATCTATCTATCTATCTATCTATCTATCTATCTATCTATCTCAGTCTGTTTATCTATCTATCTATCTATCTATCTATCTATCTATCTATCTCATTCTATCTATTGTTTCTTTCTGTCTATCTATCTATCTATCTATCTATCTATCTATCTATCTATCTCATTCAGTTTCTATCTATCTATCTATCTATCTATCTATCTATCTATCTATCTATCTATCATCATTCAGTTTCTATCTATCTATCTATCTATCTATCTATCTATCTATCTATCTCATTTTGTTCGTATCTATCTCATTCAGTTTCTATCTATCTATCTATCTATCTATCTATCTATCTATCTATCTATCTATCTATTTCTAAAAGAAATCCTTGAGCAGACCTTAAGAATTGACACTTTAACGTTTCAAAGTATGTTACTAAATAACAAAGTTCGCATTACTTGAAGACTTCTAACAGCAACATTTAAAATCATACGTAACTAAAAGGGAAATAAGTATGTAATCAGGAAAATGGCTTTAAACACTACGTAAAAGCTAAAGGGTTGGAACAAAACTACTCTCAATATTAGAAAATTTGGTATCAGAAAAGTGTAAGAACTCTAATTATCTGGAAAACAGTTATTTAAAATTTTAACTTACTTAATATGTCTTCTGTATAGAAATGACGAATCATACTAATACCCGTGCTATAATTATGCCAAAGAGTGTCTATATAAATTTCCTTGTCTGTTTATCTAAGATTGAAGATATCGGATTACTTCAAATAACGTGTGTATACCAGTTTTACTTTTTAACATTAGAAATACTATTTCCTGTATGATCACCGAAGTTAAGCAACGTTGAGACTGGTTTGTCCCCAGATGGGTTATCGTTTGTGAATACTAGCTGTTCTAGGCTTGAATATGCTGGTGGTATAATGGATACAGGTTTGGAATTGTTAATGCGAGAGCTAAGTTCCAATTCCTGTTGGGTGCATTATGTTGACTGACGTGCGAATACCATTGGCAAAGGTATGAATCCACGAATTCTCCCTGATCTATGGGTTAATTATTAGGAGCTGCATCACAAAACCATTATTATCTAAAAAACTTCATTCTATGAAAAAACATTTTTGGGCTTTGAATAATTTTCAAAGAGTTGATAAGCCGTAGAAAATGACTGAATCAATAATCGTTTATAAAAATCACATTTAATAAAAGCCATGTTATTCAAAGCTGTTGTGGCATTTAGCGAATTCTATTTTAATTAATTTAATTTGAGAAAGATATGGCTTATCTAAACTTATTTATAAATGGAACTTTGTCTGTGAATGTGTGTGTGTGTATCTGTTACCTATAAACTCCGAAACGGCTGAACCAATTTTCTTGAAAATTTACACAGTTGTACTATAAGCGTCTGCGAGTGTACTTAGCTAGGTTTTGTGTCAAGGTACCCCAGATAAATATAAAAAATCGATAATGAAAAAAATTGGGTTATAGAAGGAGTGGTCCGATTTTAATCCAATTTGATACACTCATAGTCAAAACATAAGAAACGATATTCAGAAGTTTCAAGGTTGCAGTTCTTACAATAGTGCAGAACATCGAGAATATATATATAAGGCAAGATGTTTGTGTGTGTGTGTCTGTTTATCTGTCTGTATGTCCTTTATACAAATCCACAATTTTTATCCGATTCTTACCAAACTTCACAAATATTCTTTAGGCTGAGTCTGAGATCCAGGACCATGGATTAGTTTTAAAGCTTTCATTACACCCGGTCTATACTGCTAGTGGCCATATAAAATCCAACGGAGAAACTGTAATGTGATCGATTGCGACTTAGCAGCTCAGATACAGTCATTTTCTCACCAGCGTAATGTGGCTTCCCTGTGTCTCTTCTACAAATACTTTCACGGCTTCTGTTCTGATGAACTTAGCTCTCTGGCGCCCCCTATGTATGAATTTACTCGTGCTACAAGTTTAGCAACTAGGTTTCACTCTTTTACAGTGAAACCAATAAAATGTAAACGCAAATTCTATTCCACCAGCTTCTTTTCTTGTAGAATTCCCTTCCGTCTACTTGCTTTCCCGACAGCTACAATCTCCAAGAATTTAAATGTAAGGTCAATAGTAATCTTTTATCTTACAGAATTACATCCTCTCTCTCATGCTTCTTTCTCCGTCCACACCACTCTCATCAGTATTCTCACCCTTCTCTTACCCACTTCCTGACACCCCCTATAACCTCTCATTCTTTCTCATAACTATGTAACCCTTTGCTCACCAGTGCAGTAAACAGCCTTGCTTGTAGCGATATGATTATAAAAAAAATCACTTTCAAAAACTTAAGATAATCGCAGTTAAAAAACGTCATGTCTGGTCAGTGACATTGATTAGTGAGTGCTTGAGAATACCAGGGTATGTGATGTTGGACCTTCGTGTTATAAAACAGATAACGCCTCGGAATTGGAAATCGGTGAAACGTGCTTCAATTCCAATCAAGTTCATAGTTCTTAACTAAGCGCATATACTCTCGGTATGACTCCACATCTACACCCACCAGCTATGGGTTAATTAAAATAATTTTTGTCAGTAAATCATTATTATGTCAAAAAAATGAAAGAAAAGTTCCTACAATTATATAATGCATGAATCCACCTATTATCCTCCCAGCGAAGTGTTAATTAGTAAGACTTGTATCGTTAGACCATTAATAGCTTCAAAAAGACAAATTCTTACAATCTGAATATATTTTCTGACTTTAAATAACATGTAAAAGGTTGATAAGACGTAAAGAAACAAAGCAATCAGTCATTCCTTGCAAGATCGGAAACAAATGAATTATCTTCGCGAGACAAAGCAAGATAGTGTTTCTATTATTAAATGAAAGCAATCAAGTGAATAGCGCCTCCTAATATTAAGTTTTTCGAAAGTGGAATTGTCTACATGCAGTCCACAACGGACACTGCACTAATAATGAAATGTAAAAGAGGAAGGATGCCCATTATTCTTTAATTGTAGACTGAAGAAAAAAGGAAAAGAAAAATATTATTAAAATAGTAGAATAAGAACAATGCCACTCCTCCATTCGCCGTATTGGAAAATGGCGTCTGTTTAAGGCGGACGTTGAATCAAATGCTTTCGATCAAAGTGAGTTACTTCAATTTTTTTCTCTTTTTGGTGGACGAATAACAGAGCAATGTTGACGACACATTTTCTTCTATGTACTGTGTCCCTTTCAGATTGTTAGCGAACTTGGTTCTCCACTACGTCCTATGTTCTGCAGCTTTTAGAAAATTTCGTCTTTTCGTTATATCTCCTAAACCTTGTTCCACCATCCATTTCGTCAAGCTCATTCTTCTTCTTCTTTTTCTTCTACTTTTATGTATCGTGTCCCTTCTGGATATTGGCGATCACGTCTCTCTACAATTTCCTATATTTTGTACCGCTTAGCAAATTTTGCACTTTTGTTATTTCGCCTAAACCTTGTTCTACCAACCATTTACTCAACTTCACTTGGATATCATACGTTGAACGTTCTTCGTGAACAAACTTTTTTTGTGGGTACTTGATAACATTACGATGCACAATTCTGTCTATGTTCAAGAGAAATCGGTGGTAGTTACATTGGAAATCTTCTTTGAACAGTCATATATCAATTTATCCGGAAATAAACAATGCAGTTATTAACAAAAAGAGTTGAAATTAACACCTGCAAGATTTCATCACGTCTTTGAAGTCAACCTATTAAGTTACAGCTAACCCTGGTAGGCAACTCTACCGAGTACCACCCATGTACTACGGCAACGGAAAAAACAAGTTCTTCTAATCTTATAAACATTTTAAACATAAAACTATTTTCCAAATAATCCACAGATGGTTAATAGGCTGTAAAAAACAAATTGATTAATGAACCAATTCTTGTTATGATTACTATCCGAGGACTGAATAAAAAAGTATCGAGACTCTTGCTATATTAACGGGGATTAATAAATCATAATAGTGGCGGAGTTCAGTCAGAATTTCGACATATATGGTGAAGTACCAAGCAATTGGAGACAGCTAACACGCTGTATAAGCTGTTCATCTGAACAATGACGAGCAATTACACGACGTTCCATGTATTCTTGTGGTTGCTGGAAGTCAATGCATTGGTATATAACAATCCAGGGACGTTTTACGAGTTTTACCTTCGGCAGAGTTTTTACTTTTGAGTCAATATTTCAGCTCACTCGATTTCTGTTTCGTTAGCCAAGTATTAACTCTTGTAAGTCTAACCTATCTAGCCAGATTCGTCATTTAGAAGAAGTTCGATCTCGCATGTAGCCTCTCTTTATTTTTTTACATCAGATTTGTTGTATTTTTTATGGTTCCGAAGCACATAGTGTGTCTTCAAATATGTTTTATATATGCTCAATGGAGTTTAGATCTGGAGAGATCGAAATCCAATGAAGTGTCTGTAAGTCAAAGCTAAAGCTGAAGTTGGTGTATTGTCCAGGTCATAGTTTCTTAACATTGTACACAAGAGGTTGGCGCGTTATGCTTTATGGAAGAAACCATCGCCACAAGCAAGCATGGCGAGCGGCAAATGGTTCGCAACATGAATTACTCGTGATTTTTGCGAACTTTTTAATACTAAAATTCACCCAACACCAGGCATAAAGACCACTCAAGGTAGAGAGTTATTATTCAAATGGTAATGATAAGTGATGTGCAAAATATGAATGAATGATAAGAAGTGAGGTTTTTTAGTAGAAGAGGAACTGATAACGATTGGCCCTTGACATAACGACTTTAGCATACAAACCTGCATCTATCGTGAACTATCAACTTGCACAACATCTTACTGATCAACTGGATGCATAAACTCAGAAGATCTCTGAAACTAAACGCGGCTGTCTGCAGGAAAGATCAAGGTGCAACATCATTAACTGACGCTACCCTAATAGCAGTGGTAAAGTTGCTAATAGTAATATGAGCTTCTTCCTTATAAGGAAACATTCAGCATTGTTTGACTGAGCAGCCAGTGATACTGTCAGTAAAAATCTATAAAATCTATTAAATTAATTTTTCAAGAAAAAAGCTTTCTCAAGTTCAGTAACTGCTACTGTATTCTCGCGTAAGTGGAACTCGGATCCCCAATTAACAATTCCTAGCCATTACACCACCCACGCTGTCAGATTTAAAGCAGCTAGTATACCCAAGGTGTCACCCATCCAGTTACTGACTGAACTGGACGTTGCTAAATTTCGGTAAACGTACTGGAACCAGTGTTTCAACCGGCTGTAGTCATAAGCCGATTACACCACACAAATAACCAAGATGACAGAACATGGCATTTATATATAAACTACCTTCGATTAGCATCGGTTGTTTTCAAGGCAACAAGACAGATATTGCCTAATAGTCTACCTAGCGTTTACTTTGCTATCTATCCAAGTTTGGAATGTTGGTTGGATTGTTTTTATGGCATATCAACCTCAGCGGGTCATTTATTGCCAACTAAATTTTATTTATTTATTGCTGGTTATACCTTTTTCTTTCAATAATTGATTTTATATATAAGTTTTTTGTCTAGTAATACTTTTTTCTTTTCGAGTATCAACCTTCATTCGGATTTGTTTTTAAGGGCAGAGTCCCCAAGTCCTACCCTTGTTATTTAACCCATAACTGGAAGGAAGGGACGGATTGATACCTTTCCCAAGGGTATCAGTGCTTAAGTGAATGCAGGGTATTAAACTGGAATTCGAACTCGGCTCACCGATTTCTCTTTCCGAGCCGATATCCTCTGCACCACAACGCATATTCGTCACTAAACGCTTACAGAACCTGGTATTCCCAAGCGGTCACCCATCAAAGTACTGACTAATCTCAACGTTGCTTAACTTCGGTGATCGAACGAGAACCGGTGTATTCAAATTGATATGGCCGTAAGCCAGTTTGGAATGAATACGGGTTCTCATGTTAATTCCGTGGAATAGATTTTCTTTTTTACTTTAACATAGTAAAAAGTACTTTACAGTCCAAATGTAATTTAACACGTTCACACATAACATAAATTGAAATAGCTTTTATTGATAGTGAGTTATCTTTCGGATAGTAGAACAAATCCCAAACTGCAATTCTAATAAAAGTTCTTTTTTATAATTAAAATTCCGAGTTTTCTCATAAAACTGTCTTCTTATTCAAGGGTAAAGGGATCAATGTTGTTGTCTATTTCGTGATATATTTCTATGATCCGATAGAAATATAATCTAAAGTAGGAACAACAGAAGTGTGGTCGGCGTTGAAGGCAAAATATATAAACAAAACCAACAGAAGTGTGATTACATTAAAGGCAGCCGGTTTCAAAGGTAATAATCGGCGAAAATGATTGAAAGATATGTCTAATCATAGGTGAAAACTCAAGAAGGTAAAAATAAGTGAAAGATATGTCTAATCATAGGTGAAAACTCAAGAAGGTAAAAATAAGTGAAAGATATGTCTAATCATAGGTGAAAACTCAAGAAGGTAAAAATAAGTGAAAGATATGTCTAATCATAGGTGAAAACTCAAGAAGGTAAAAATAAGTGAAAGATATGTCTAATCATAGGTGAAAACTCAAGAAGGTAAAAATAAGTGAAAGATATGTCTAATCATAGGTGAAAACTCAAGAAGGTAAAAATAAGTGAAAGATATGTCTAATCATAGGTGAAAACTCAAGAAGGTAAAAATAAGTGAAAGATATGTCAAAAATCATAGGTGAAAACTCAAGAAGGTGAAAAATAATGAAAGATATGTCTAATCATAGGTGAAAACTCAAGAAGGTAAAAATAAGTGAAAGATATGTCTAATCATAGGTGAAAACTCAAGAAGGTAAAAATAAGTGAAAGATATGTCTAATCATAGGTGAAAACTCAAGAAGGTAAAAATAAGTGAAAGATATGTCTAATCATAGGTGAAAACTCAAGAAGGTAAAAATAAGTGAAAGATATGTCTAATCATAGGTGAAAACTCAAGAAGGTAAAAATAAGTGAAAGATATGTCTAATCATAGGTGAAAACTCAAGAAGGTAAAAATAAGTGAAAGATATGTCTAATCATAGGTGAAAACTCAAGAAGGTAAAAATAAGTGAAAGATATGTCTAATCATAGGTGAAAACTCAAGAAGGTAAAAATAAGTGAAAGATATGTCTAATCATAGGTGAAAACTCAAGAACGTAAAAATAAGTGAAAATTTCAGCTTTTATAAGATCGTTTTTTTTTTTCTGGCCAAAACGAGAGCACCGATAGAAGATCGAGAGGACGCAGAGAAGAGAGAAGAGAAGACAACACACGCTAGTCAACGACTCCCGACAACTCTCTCGTATGTGCGTCACCGATGTAGAATAAAAATACAAGATTATATTTTTATATATACGTTGTTCGTTGTTAGCCTAGAGAACCAGGCATTAAACTTCAATTTTATTCAGAATTTGATTCCTACCTTTCTTGGGGGCATTTCTGCAAAGTGAACGTAACAGTGTCTATTGGAATTTGAATTCCACTCGCTGATTTTCTTTTCCTAATCTCAAACGGTTATTTACCACGCATCCTCATTTAATTTTGGCTCAAAGATAAAAAAAAAATCTTTGTCCTTTCTGAAAACACTCTAATTTGACTTTCAAAATTCTCTTATCCAAAGATCCATGAATAATTCTATTAAGATCGAACAATTTTGAGTATATTCTTCAAATAACAAAACATGACGTAAGGTCAAAGTTCGACAATTAGCACCTACTCATCATAACCGTTATCAAATTACCGACAGCGATTTCAAACTTAGAGTATAGTCGATATAGACGGCTGTTTCCTAAGTCGCAGTTGAAATTTTGCATCTCGAGTAGAAATCTTCCTGGAAATATTCATCTTGAAATTTGATATAACCTAGAAGACATTCGTTATCATTTTTATCGTTTTGAAATAGCGCATTGTCATTATCTTATGAATTATCCGAACTTCTTCTTCTATGTGCCCTGTCCCTTCAGGACGTAGGCGATCATGGATCTCCACGTCTCCTTATCCCTTGTGGCTCTTAGTATGTTTGCTCCTGTTGCTCCTGGCAACCCCCGTTCCGTCATCCACCTGATCAGACCCTGCAAATATGTTATCCGCTATCCGCTGCCTTCCCCTGTCTCTCCTTCCTTCTATCTGTCCAGTCAGTATCAGGTTCTCCAGGCTCTCCTGCCTCATTGCATGTCCCAGGAACTTCAGTTGTCTCTTCCTGATGCTCAGCATCAATTTCCTTTTTGTTGCCATTCTTTCTAACACTTCGTCGTTGCTTGTATGCTCAGTCCACGATATCCGTAGCATCCTTCTGTAGAACCACATTTCGGCCGCTTCCAGTTTTGTCCTCATTTTCGATGATATTGTCTAGCATTCACAGCCGTATTGAATAACTGACATCACGTAGCAGTCTAGCACTCTTTTCTTCGTTTCTATTGAGATTTTCCTGTGTGTTAGTATTTTGCTCATCTTCTGGAACGTGTCCTTTACCGTGCCAATTCGCCTTCGGATCTCCGTGTCGCACTTTCCATCTCCTGTTAGAACACTTCATAGGTACTTAAATTCTTGGACTTGTTTGATTCTGTATTATCCCTATATTTGTTGTTTTAATCAGTACATTCCTGAGTTCATTAGTGTGTCAACAGATTCGAGATAAAATATTATTTTTTTTTATATACGTAAATATTTTGTAAGAAAAAAGCAAAGAACTGTTATGTAATATTGTTCCTTCCACATGGCACTGAATGCTGGACAATCTTCTCTCTTATGAGGAAAGGACTCAGGCCAACTGAAATGTGGGTGCTGAGAATAACGCGGTTTGAACATGTGAGCAACGACGAATTTTTAGAGAAAATGGAGACAAACACTTACATACATTGAATCAGAAAAAGACATTTGAAAATTGTAGGTCACATTATTGAGAAAAGGGGCTTGGAAAAATTGACACGCATAGAATATATTGAAGACAAGATGGGAAACAAAAATTCATTATCTATTTGTCTACCTAACATCGTTAAAAGAAAACTGTTTTCATAAACTCTAGAAACTTATTATAATTAAGACCATAAAATCAGATGAGAATATCAATAAATAACGAAATAGTGACAATATTGTTTTTGCTGATTTTTCGACAAGAAAATAGCCTGAAATAATTTATTGCAAAGAGATAGCTATAAAACTGTTAAATACAGATGACAAAGATAAATATCCAATCTTCATGCTTTTACATAAGAAATGATGTATAAAAACGTCTGAAAGTCTTGAGCCTGATTTTAGGATTTATTCATTTAGAGGTTATCGGATTCGTGACGTACTACGTGTATATTCCTCGAATATAAAAAAAATAATCATCGTCTTAATATATTTGGATTCTGCAAGTTCACCTAACAAGTTTGTATAAATGGACGACAGAACAAGATTTAGTTGAAACAGCAAATATACAAATCATAATCAGTGCTACAGGGGATATAAAATTCTACATGATCACTGTCTGTTTTTGACGTTTAATTGATTTAACTTCTTTCTATCTCTGAACTTCATCATCCAACCGAGCTTTCGCTGCATCTATTTTCCTTCTTCCGTGTTATATGTCTCGCTCATCATTGTTTTGTTACTTGTTTCTGCCATATACTTTAGGCTGAAAAGGTGCTCACGTCCTTGTTGACTTATTGCTATCTCTGAGTTCTACCATTAAAACAACCTTTTACTCCAACTATTATCTTTCCTCTATGTCATTTCATTATTTCTGTTATATACTTTTAATAATGTTATATATATATTTCTGTTATATACTTTTAATAATGCTAATATATTTTAAAAAGTCATTTCAACCCAAGCGAACTATTGTGCATTGGGTAACAGTGAAAGAAGCAATGGGCGAGTGGTTGATCGGTTAAAACATTCCGAGGATAAGACCCGAGTCCAAATCTCACCAGGGTTGATTAGTCAATATCAGTCTAGGGAAAGGATCGCCGGTGGGTATATTATATGCTTTTTATACAGTTTAACAGAACATAAACATAAGAGTATATGCACAATTTTGATTTCGATGTACTACATTTGAGAACTGAAATAATTAAAAAAAAAAATAACAAAGTAGGACTGCCACTAGTGCGTAGAGAATTATAGTGAAAAAGAATGGGTACAGGGGGTATTGAAGAAAAACTAGGGTTATAATGAATGAGATTCAAGAAGATAGAAGATGGCAATTGACGTTTTATTTAAATATTTTGAGACTGTAGCTATCAGGAAAACAAGTAAACGGAAGGGAGTTCCACAGGCAGAAAGTGCGAGGAAAGAAACTGTTGAGTAGAAGTGAGGGTATATTTAATTATTTCAACGGTAAAAGGTTGCCAATCTAGTAGCGGTTTTAAATTCACACTGTAGACTTACCTTTGTATCTGAGTACTATCATTTAACCAATCTTTTGCTCCATCTCTTATCCTTCCTTTTTACTGTTTTCCGATTACCACTATATTTTTTCGCTTAATCAATTTCCTGATATTCTTTATCCTGATCTGTTCTAGGATCCATCGCTGAAGTTTGCTACTCAATCAACTTTTAACTAAATTTACTATATTTCTTTTTTGCTATGTGTCTTGCTTACCTCTGTTTTTGACATCTAATTACTTCTGGGATGCGATTTATTCTGGTCTGTTTTCAGATTCATGTTGATGTCTTTTCTGTCTCTCACATCTTGCCAATGAGCGTTGTATGTTTGTGAGTTTACCTTGAAGTGATGGCTTTAATTTACATTTCTAAAACTGTATGTCATAGCTAGGTTCAAAAGATGAAATTTGTTGAATGCATATCAGTAGAATATTATTGTAGGGTTAGGTTCAAGCAATTCTAGCAGGCCATATTTTATAGGCATTTGTAGTTAACCAGCTGTTCTACAGGCTTATCCTTTTTCATAGTAAGCTGCACCTTGTCCAAGACCCGGGGGCAACTCGAGGTAAATTATTGCGTTAAGAAGCAGTTTATACGGATAGCAGAGTAAGATAAGGATTAACCTTAGACTTGTCTAGGTTAATATTGTAGTGATCGGGGAAAAGTTTTCTTAGGAAGTAGTACCACAGAACAGTGCTTCAGGGGTAGAAGTTATTAAAGTGGAACTTCTTCCCGATTGAATAAAGAGAAAATATGGGTGGTTTGCTACAATGTGGGTGACATGTCAGGTCCTGGCCGTGAAGGGTATAACTAGCGGAACCAAGAAATGAAGTTCCTCCGAACACTTTCCATGGAAGTAGGAACAGAGCAGTGATAGGCTTACCCCATTCCGCCTGTGAGAGACAGGTTAGAAGGTAGGAAATAATTCGTCACCTAAAAGAACTCGGAGACGCTTTTGAAGAATATAAAGTCTGGAGAATGAGAACTGGGCAGCTCCCGCCCAACTGTGACAACAGTATCCCATTTTCCGCCTAATCTGGCTCTTGTAAATTTACTCAACAGCATGAGGAGTCAGGGACTTACTGGGGCGGTACAAGGAGCCAAAAATTCATTATCTATTTGTTTACCTAACATCGTTAAAAGAAAACTGTTTTCATAAACTCTAGAAACTTATTATAATTAAGACCATAAAATCAGATGAGAATATCAATAAATAACGAAATAGTGACAATATTGTTTTTGCTGATTTTTCGACAAGAAAATAGCCTGAAATAATTTATTGCAAAGAGATAGCTATAAAACTGTTAAATACAGATGACAAAGATAAATATCCAATCTTCATGCTTTTACATAAGAAATGATGTATAAAAACGTCTGAAAGTCTTGAGCCTGATTTTAGGATTTATTCATTTAGAGGTTATCGGATTCGTGACGTACTACGTGTATATTCCTCGAATATAAAAAAATAATCATCGTCTTAATATATTTGGATTCTGCAAGTTCACACGGTAAAATTCAGAGGCTTTTATAGCTAATGATATATCTTTAAAAACAACAAAAAATACTAAAAGTTGATCTTTGTTGCCTTCTGGAAAAATTCCTCATTTGATAAATTAACAACACCAGGGCGAATATTTCGAATGCTAACAGACATTTTCACAATTTATTAAGGGGTAATTTGTTCTCCATTTTATCATTATCTTAAATCAAATATAAACAAATGGTTTCAGCAAGCCGTCATAATAAGTCCGCAGAAAGATAATTAATTTTAATGACAAAATAAAAAAGAAATCCACCTCTCAAATAATATTATATTTCAGAATATGTGACTGGTTTGGACAGACCCTAGATACCAAAATCAATCAAACACAAAAATTTAAATATCTGAGAAGTGTTGTAATAGAGGAAGGAAAATATGTCACTGAAATCCGAAGTCGCATTCAGATAACCAAAATGTATCTTAAAGGGTTCTTGTGGCGGACCTACCCATGAACATATTAATGGACTAACTCAATCTGCATAAATACCAGGTGTTTAGTAGTCACCAGAAGAGCACCAGTCTGGTATGAGTTAGACACCCGTAGAGTGATTTACCGAACAGAGACTTCGATATCCAACACCGCTTGCTCGACAGCTAGACGAACAAGCTGGCATATTGTACCTTACACGTTATTTTGTTAATACAATTGTTTACACTAATCCCGTGTTACTGGTGTTACTGTTTTTATTTGTGAATCCTTAAACAGGGTTACAACAAAGTTAAGCACAGTATTAGGTGATAGAAAAACTTCGTTAGAAACAAAGAAAAAAGTATTTAACTGTTGCGTGATATTTGTCCTCCTATATGGTAGCGAATATTGGACAATCTTCTTAAATACGAAGGATAGATTTGAAGCAAAAGAAATGTAGTTCTACAGAAAGATGGTGAGGATATCATTGACCGAACATGGGAGCATCAACGAAGTATTTTTTTAGAAAATTGTAACAAATAAACACTTATACTTAACATCAAGAAGATACAGTCGAAATTTCTGGGGCACATAATGAAGCAGGAGGGCTCGGAAAATCTGTTACGCACAAGACCGATTAAGGATATGAGAGACAATGGAAAACAAAGCATATAATTCTTGATAAGCTTGAGGAAATGGTTGGTTGAACTGGTATAAAAAGTACAAAAATGCATACTTTATTTAGCGAAGCAACACACAGGAAATTGTGAAGAACCATGATCTCCACGTCTCGAGGGTCTTTTTCTTTTATGCACCTTATCCTTCTACGCCTCCCTATCCCTAGTGGCTCTTAGCACGCTTTCTCCTCCAACGTCTCTCAGCCCCCATTTTGTCATCCACCTGCTCAGGCCCTTTAAATATGTTATCCCCTGCTTTCCTCTGTCTCTTTTCCCCTCTATCTGGCCTGTTAGGATCAGGTTCTCCAAGCGCTCCTTCCTCATTGCATGTCCCAGGAACTTCATTTGTCTCTTTCTGATGTTCAATATTAATTTCCTTTTCGTTTCCATCATTACCAAAACCTCTTCATTGCTCACATGATTGGTCCACGATATCCGCATCATCGTTCTGTAGAACCACATTTCAGCTGCCTCAAGTTTTCCCTTCATTTTTGTTGATATTGTCCAACATTCACTGTCATATTGAAGAACTGATATCACATAGCAATCCAGTACTCTCTTCTTTGTTTCTAGTAAAAGTTTCCTGTGTCTTAATACTTTTTCAGCTGCTGGAACACGTCTTTCGCCATGCCAATTCGCCTTTGGATCTCTGTGTCGAACTTTCCTTCTTCAGTTAGAACACTTCCCAGATATTTAAATTTTCGTACCTGGTTGATTTTAACACCCACCACTTCTATTTGGCACTTTGGGCTGCTCTTTTGCTGATGACCATGCGTTCGGTTTTCTTGCAGTTTATATGTAATCCCTTCATGTCACTCTCTTCAGCTGTTTTCTGTAGGAGGTCCTGCAGTTGTTTTTTCGTATCTGCAATCAACACTGTGTCGTCTGCGTATCTTACGTTGTTCAGATTGTGACCTCCGATCACAAATCCTGGCATAACATCTAGGGTAATCAAAATATTCTCACTGTAGAAGTTAAATAAATCCGGTGAAAATACACATCCCTGTCTTACCCCTCTTTGTATCTTTGTATAACGGCTGAATTCGTTACCTGTCCGTATGCAGGCAGTTTGCTGCCAGTAGAATTTTTTAATTAGCCAAATGCCTTTCCCAACTATGTCGAGCCTGCTGAGTATCTCCATCAATTTTTGTGGCGTATTTTATCGAACGCTTTTGCACAGTCAATAAAGCAAAGGTATAAGTCCTTCTTCATTTGTATTGCCCTTTCAGATAGCATCCTAATCATAAATATAGCGTTCCTTGTCCCAGTGTCTTTGACGAACCCGCACTGTTCTTGTCCTATCTCTGGCCTGATTCTACTTCTTGCTCTATTTATCAGTATTCGGACGATCAGTTTTCTAATATGACTCATTAAGCTGATAGTTTGGTGTAGTTCACAATCGTTTTCACCTGGATTCTTAGGCAATGCTATGAAAATGGATTTGCATAGGTCGTCTGGCATTATACCACTATTATAAATTTTATTTATTATTTCCGTAATTTTTTCTATGCCGAATTCTTATCGTTCTATTCTTGGCTTTTATACATCATGTCGAGGAGCAGGTTTTTGTCCTGTCAGTTCTCTTATCTCTTTATGCATGTCTGCTTTATTAGTCCTGCTCAGTCACTTTACCTCTGCGCATTTGTCGTTAAGACATTCCTGTTTGCATTTATTCCTTATTTCCTTGTGCAGTTTCCTGTATTCTCTTCGATGTCTTGGCATCATTTTCCGTCTCCTTTGTATTATGTCAAGGATCTCTTCCGTAATTCACTCGTTTTTTCTTCTGCGTCTGATTTCATTTGAGGCAACGTAGTTTTTTGATGTCACCATCGCTTCCTTTAGTGAGTCCCATTTTGAATGTCCTTGTCCAATTTTTTTTTCATATTTGTTTTTCACGCTGTTAGTGTATTCTTTCTGCAGTTTGATGTCATTCACGAGCGTGTTGTATATCAGTCTCGGTGCCGTGCTAGGCTTCCTCATTCTCCGAAGTTTTACCCTTAGTTTGCAGATGACTGGGACGTGGTCACTCCCGCAGTAGGCACCTGGGTAGGTTTTACATTGCTCCACTGCGTTTCTAAACCTCCTGTTTATGGTTATGTAGTCTGTTTGGTTCTTCGTCTCACCACCTGGGCTCCTCCATGTCTATAGTCGTCGTGGGTGATCATGAAAGACATAAGGAGATAATATTTTTCATTGTTTCTTTTCAGCTGGACCTTTGAAATAGGTAATGGCAATGACATAATCAACGGCCTCTTTATAAGGAATCATTAATACCGAATGAATCCTTATAAAGAGACCGTTGATTATTGACCGAAACACCAGTGTAACTATCGGATGAAATTAAAAACAAAAGAAGAAATTCTTTGACTCATATTTCGAGCCATTGTTGTTACACTTTCTAATAACGAGGAAAATTACCTTTCGAACCCTTTGTTTTGGTCGCTTTGAAAGCTAACAGTCATTTAAATCAGAGAAATAAGTAAGCTGAGTTCAAATTCCAGTCGAACTAATTGCATTCACTTAGGCACAAGTACCTTTACGAACGGTATTAATTCGTATCTTCTCCCTCCAACCATTGGTTAAATAACAGGACAGATTGCGTTCTATAGCCTTGTTTGGCAAACAGTCTACCGCAAAAAGTAATGGTAACCTACTGGGGGAATATCTTCTACCAAGTTAATCATATCTCTTTCAAGACATGATCGTAAAAGCGTGTATCCCGTATGACTACTAACTGAGAAAGCTAACAGGTT
This sequence comes from Ascarosepion bandense, assembly GCA_037127315.1. Lineage (NCBI taxonomy): Eukaryota > Metazoa > Mollusca > Cephalopoda > Sepiida > Sepiidae > Ascarosepion > Ascarosepion bandense. The sequence goes on along the minus strand of JBBBDQ010000231.1, from coordinate 1,606,445 downwards.
TTTCATATTAATTTCTGTTCTAGTTACTCGTGGTATCTGATCTTGTTATGGTTGCCATTGGATATATTCAAGTGATGTTTCTTTGTTATTCGGTTAGGCTTTTTGAATTTTATTGATTGATTGATTCGTTTTCTATGTTTTATGAACCCTTTTTAGGCTATTTAAATCAGAAAATATTTTTAGATTATAATATTTTTGTTTTTAGATAATAATAGGTTCAGTGATACAATTCTTGCTAATTAACTCATAGCTGGGGGAGAGGTAGTGGATTCATACCTTTACCAAGGGTATTTGCGCGTAATATAACGAACACAGGAGGTATTGGAAATTAGTTAGATGAACAATTCCGAGCCCATATCCATCATACAACCTATACATCCAAACACACAGCACTTGATATTCCCGAGAGGTCAGCCATTCGGGTGCTGACCAAGCTCGACGTTGCTTGTCTTCTGTGATCGTAAGGGAACTAGTGTTGTCCGTAAGCCTAGTATAAAAAGTAAAACTGGTATAAAAACGTTATTTGAAGTAATTCGATATGACCAATCCGGGATAAACAGACAAAGGGATTTATATAGACTAACTGTGATATGTTTGTCTACTCCAACAGGTTCTTTTCTCGCGCTTCCCGCCTGTGGAACTCCCTTCCACAAGTCTGCTTTCCCGACAGTTACAATCTCCAGGTGTTTAAATGTAGGGTCAATAGACACCTCCTATCACACTAACTCCCAATTATTCTCAGAACACTCTCATCTACCCAACCCCACATTCTCTGTATCCTTACCCGCCTATCACCCACCCTCTGACATTTCCTATATTTAATCATCCTTTCTCCACTCTATGTAGACCCCTGCGCAGTAGTGGCAGTGACATGCCTTGCTCGGGGTGAAACGCTCAAAAAAAAAAAAAAAGAAAAAAAAAGAGAGCAATTAGCCATTTCTATACAGAAAACATTTTTAAAACATTTGATCCCCACTGTGTTGCCTCATAGTTTCGGACTTGTGCTTAGAAAATCACCAAACATGAGCAGCCCTGTATCTGCCGAGACATAGACACGAAGAAACGATTCTAGCAACGCGCCTCACAGACAAGGTAGTACAGAAGACATTCAGTCTATTGAGCCAACAGTTTGTATTTCTATCAATAAAAGCATATAAAATCCTCTGTCTATATTTTTGTAATGAGGTATTGTATTTATTTGCACTATTTATGCAATTCGAACTGTTGTCCTCGTGTTTTTCCCATATTCTTGACGTTTCTGTCGTTGTACACCTCCAGCATTTTTCACCAGAGCGTACAACGGCCGAAACATGACAATAAAGATGGGGATAATAGTTGGAACAATGTAAATAGTGTATATATAAAATCCTTTTCTTAAAAATGAATGTTATAGTTATTTTCTAATCGACAGTTCGAATCCGGCACGCACTGAAATATGGGTAATTAAATATGATATAGCCGTTCTGCACTTCTATAATTCTAATGAATATAATAATCTAATCTGTCGCTTAGGTACCGCTCATGATACACGCTTTGGATATCATATCTCCTTCAATGCATGAGTGACAAAGCAGAAAACTTTCCCGGAGTAGGTTGTAATTTTTTTCAGTGGTAGACTCGTTGCCATCCAAGACTATAGGATAACTGAAATTGTCCTTCTATTCTAACTATAGGCTGAGAAGAGATGGATTGATATTTTTACCAAGGTAGGTGATTGTAACGAACCCGGTTAAAATTCGAACTCGGTTCTCGGATTTATCATTCTGAGCAGTTATCCATTACACCAAAACGCACTACAATGCTTACTTTCTGGAATATATACTTTTCTTTTTCGATGCGACTCTCTGTGTAATATTGTCAGTCATCTCTTGCTACACTGCGCAAGGACGCTGTCTCCGGTGCACGCTAACACCTTCCATTAGCTACTTACGGTATACATGTGATAGCGAGAGACGTTAAATATCACCACAATTAGAGAAATTAGGTGTTGAAACCATCTGGCACACACTATCATGCAATGTTTGAATGCATATAATACAGAACACCTTATCACGAACAGCCTTCAAGGTTTAGATTGACACACAAGATTTCAGAACACAGGTGATATAGATCTGGACATTCCATAATATGGCACAGTGGAACAAACCTAACATTAATGTTACATAATGTTGTCCTATGACGTTGGCACGCGAGCACACACACACACACACACACACACACACGCACACACACACACACACACACACACACACAAATTTATATATACATATATTCATTCGGAAGTTAAGTGATTACTCAGAATTACATATATAGACTGACTTCCGAATGAACATATCTAAAAGCTTTACATTATATATATATATATATATATATATATATATATATATATATATATATATATATATATATATATAATCATTTCACCCCGAGAAAGGCAGAAATGCCACTGATGTGCGGGGGGCTACATAACTGTAAAAAGATTAATTCGAAAAGAGTAAGGAGTACAACCTAGTTAGAAAGAAGCAATAGAAAGCTGAGAATGCAGGTGGGATGACAGATACATAGGTGGAGAGAAAGGGAAGGTTATATGGGGGTGGGGGGAGAGCTAGAGTTCAGTGGTTAGTAGATGAGTATTGACTTTGCATTTAAATTTCTGGAGGTTGTAGTCGTCAGTAAAGCAAGAATATGGGAGCGAGTTCCACAGGCGGGAAGTGCGATAGAAGAAGCTGCAGGAGTAGAATTGTCGTCTGCATTTGGCTAACCTGACTGTGAATGGGTGGGACCCAGTTGCCAGTCTGGTTGCACGAGTAAACACCTGTTGAGGAGGCACCAGTGACTTAAGTTCGTCCGAGCAGAAGCCATGAAAGTATTTATAGAACAGACAAAGGGAGGCCACATTTCGACGGTGGGGAAGTGGCTGCAGTCTAGCCGCCAGATCAGTACCTATCACATTACAGACTCTCCTTTGGAGCCTGTCGAGAACTCTGAGGAGAACGGCAGAGGCGCCTGACCATAAATGGCAGCAGTACTCCATGCACGGACGGATGGTTGACTTGTATATATGCAGGATGGATTCAGGTGGAAAAAACATCCTGGTTCGACATAGTGACCCAACCTTCTTAGCAGTAGATTTAACTATGGATTCAATATAGTGGTTCCATTTGAGATCTGAGGACAGGGTAAGGCCGAGGAGGCGTAGTGTATTGCTCTCAGGGAGAATCGCTTGGTCCATGCTTATGGGAGGCAGGAGAGGTTATATATATATAATGTACGCATCGCTCATTCAGTAATGAATTAGAGCACTCTGGCTGTTGGTCGTGTATAATGATAATATACATGCTAAAAAGCCTGTATCCTTCTGCCGAGCGCCTGTAGCTCAGAGGTAGAATCACCGACTGACGCCAATTCGGTCGGGTTTTAATCCTGGGTAAAAAGCAGTCGGATGTCTAAGCATACTGATGTGATACAGCGAAACCGACTGTAGCTGACTATATATTTGATCACTTTTTATATAGCTGTATACTAGTCTAATTTAATTCTGATCAATAACTGGTTAATAATTATATATATATATATATGTGTGTGTGTGTGTGTGTGTGTGTGTAAATTTAAGCGGCAAATTCTCTTTTAGAAGTGTCAGATTAAATAAATTTTAAAAATTATGTTTTTTTTATTTCTAATAAAATCCGTTCGTACTTACGGATAAGCTCTCATATATTATAATTGAAATATGTAAGAAATGCGCTGCAAATTTTACAGTTGATTTTATTATCCATTTCTCAATGTTTTCAAGTACCTTCAATCTTCTTCCGAGATCATCTTCAGGTCTATGAGTTGTGGTAAAAAATGTTATTAAAAATTACTGTACATTTTTCTTTTTGCTTCAAATGTAACGGCTGACAAATTTATTAGCGTTCATTAGAATGTGAAAATTATCCATTATGGAAATTTTTATGTTGTAATATCATGGTCGTGCACGTATTAAAGTATGAAAAATGTTCTTTTTATAAAACTTTTAGAACATTACTACAGTATTCAAAGCTGATTCCGTTAATTGACGGCTTAAGTTTTTAATGACTATTGCCTCGACGATCTGCAATTTGTATTTGTTGTTTTTTGTTTAAGATAGTTGAATTATCAACCTAATTTTTTATATTGTGAATGCAGACAGTAATGTTGTTGTAAATGTCTTGAAATAGACGAATAGTCAGGCGTGTGATGTAAAACGTCTTGTTAATATAGTTGTTGTAAATCCAACATATATTTGTTGTAAATATTTGAATTTATATATAATGTTGATTTTACGTAATACATTAGTTGGTAGCGAAGAGTTATTATGGATAATTATTAGTATTTTTATAACATGCTATTAATTTTAATTTTTTTATTCGGATCCAAGATAGATATATTAGTTCGAATATATATATATATATATATATATATATATATATACGTGCACGACCATGATATTACAACATAAAAATTTCCATAATGGATATATATATATATATATATATATATATACGTGCACGACCATGATATTACAACATAAAAATTTCCATAATAATGGATATATATATATATATATATATATATAAAGAGGGAATACTTTATGTTAACTAATTTTAGTTAGCGTCTTTTCTCAATTGTGAATGAACAATGAAAAAAGTTCGGGCTTTTTTTCAGAAGAAAAAATAAAAAATAATATGGCGCTATAGTCTGTTTCATGCTAAATACAATCGTCGATGGCTTGACGATTGTGTTTAATATGAAACAGTCTGTTGCCTCTGGGTGTTGACTTTATCGTTCAGTTTTATATATATATGTGTGTGTGTGTGTATGTGTAGGTATATATATGTATCTATATATACAAACATTCATATACGTGTGTGTGGGGGGCTGAGTGGGTTTGTATGTACCTGTTATATACATATATGTGTGTTTGTATTTATGTTTGTTCATAAAGCTGCATATATATTAATAATTCATTGCGCTTAAAGCTAGAAAAATCCATTACACGCATACACAACCACTCCACAATCTAAAATACCCATTGATGGTTATTTTCTGAAATAATTAAATTGTTGCAGGAACTCTAGTGATGCCGGCCAATAATCAGAAAATTCGATCGCATATTTGATCTTCTATTGAATTTCCCCACCAGCTACTCAGACCTTTCCCATCAAAACATAAACTCTTACACTGTGTCTCTAAACTGGCTTCTTTTCTTGTCTCGTTGAGCTGGGGCGCCAGTAACCAGTCGAAGACACCCACTTCAGATTGAGCAGTTGCCGAGGTCAGTCGTTAAGGGAATAACTGCAATGCAGAGACAACGCACAAAGAAATAAGTAAATAAAGAAAAATAACATTGTCAGGAAAGAATCATTGTTCAATAAGTATTCACCATTTTCTTTTCTATTTTTTCTTTGTCGTTTCGTTTTGCCCGGGAGGCTTTAGTCTTTCCTAGGCGATTAGCTGAAATGAATTTTGAAAGAAACTTTTTAATTTCATTAGGATTCGCTTGACTTGCGTGCGTTTCGTATTTATTCTCTTCGGGTTTCCATGATATTTTCTTAATATAAATGATTTTTAATTGTTGAATTCTTTCAATGAAGACTCTTGGCTTATATGAACTGGAAAGACTATTGAATTCATTTCTAGGTGGGCTGCTAAGAAAGTCTGTTCATTGTGTTGTGCGAGACATTTTTACTCTCCAGAATAAATCTTGCATATTTATAAATCTATCATTCGTCCAGGCTTTGAGTATTGCTAGATATTTGGTCTGGTATTCTTCATATTGAGAGATTCTTGACAAAAAATTGAAATGAAGAATTAGCAATATTATTGGCCCTGATCTGATGTTTCAGCCCGAATTACTTACCCATTGCCGTAATTTAGCTTCCCTATGCGTTTTCTATAAATACTTTCATAGTAATTGTTCTAGTGAACTTTTAGCTATGGCATCTAGACTTTATGAATTTAGGTGCAGCACTAGCTTAAGAGTAAGGTCGCATCAATTCGCAGTTGAATTGACTTGATGTAATCATCAGTTCTATACTAACAATTTATTTTCTTGTATTTTTTGTTTGTAAAAATCTGTTCCGGTTTTCTGCTTTTCAACAAAGTTTGATCATCTAATATTTAAATGCAATGTCAATCACTATCCATTGTCTTGATTAGTCTTCTTTTCATTTATCTCCCTAATGTTTCTCTTTTTTTCTTGTTCTTCCATACTTAGTAAGACGTTGTGTCTAAGTGGCTTTACTGCTTTGCATTGGGTGATTTGAAAAAATGATGTAAATTCATTTGTTAGTGATGTAAACATTATCTGGGTGAGTTTAAATAATGACTGCAACTGATTATACTTGATTCAGATTACATGAATAGAATGATCTCAGAATATTACCTAAATATTCATAAAGATATAAAGTATTAAACTTTGTAGTACATCATTTTGAGTAGTGATGTGCCACCTTTTAGCTGCTATGGTGCCCTATCTATAGGAATGAACTCTTCCTTCTAGAACTAACCTGCATGACTTTCATGGAGGCAGCAGTGAGGCAGTCGACAGGCAGTCGGGTGACAGTTGAGACGCAGCGTTCGGGTTTACACTTCTATTTGATGACTACTAATACTCGTATTTATATATATGTTCTGTTATTCTAATACACTGTTTGAACTTACTTTCTTGATTCCGTATTTTTCTTCCTGTTCCAAACAGGTCACAACAACATTACCATTGTTGTTACTGAAGTAACAGCTAGTGCGAATGTTGGAAATTAATTATGGTTTTATGTTTTTATTTGTTTCAATATTTTTACGGTAGGTTAACACATGTATACTGTATGTTAAGGTTAAATTATGTATAATTTTAAATTGCCACATCTATTTTTAATATAAATTGCATCTTTCATCTATGTTCAGATCCCTCAACTTAAGATGTCAAAACTGGATTTTCTACAAATTTATTTCTATGAGATTAAACTCAATCATCGTACGACAAAAAGGGTTAAAAATATTATGTTTTGATCAAAAGTGAGCCTGTTTTCTGCTTTTACAAATCATTCTCTTATCTTTTGTTTTTTTTTTGTTTTTTTTTCTGGTCAAATTTGTGCCTGGATTTTATTCTAAATCTTTCACTTTTCTTTAGTTTGTAGCTTTTTTCCTGGCTAAATTTGATCCTGTTTGTTGCTTTTCCAAATATTTCACTTATTTTCTATTGTTTTAATTTGTCTTTCTTGATTAAATTTGAGCCTGGATTTTGCTTTTCCAAATTTTTCGCCTATCTTCTTTCGCTTTGAAATTTATTTTTTCTGATATAATTTGAGCCTAATTTTTATCGATTTTATAGACATATCCCGTTTTTAAATCTCATGCTTAGCTCCTTCTGCTTTTAGCTTGTTTTTTCTGATCAAATTTCAGTCTAGTTTTTCTCATTTTTATAAAAATTTCCCGTTAAAAATCTTTTGATCAAGTCTTTCTGATCTTCATTTAGTTTCTTGGTCAGATTCCAACCTGTTTTCTTTCTCTCTTTTGTAGACACTTCCGGTTTCAAATTACTGGCATATCTCTTTCTCTTTCCATTTGGTTTTTCTGAAAATTTAAATCTGGTTTTTCATCTTTTTAGGGGCTTATATCTTTCCAATTACTCTCTCATATAACCGTTTGTTGTTTATTCGATTTTCCCGATCCAAACCGAACTTGGCCTTTCTTTTGTTCCCTAAGAGTTTTATTTCTAAAATTCTTTATTATCTCTATATGGTTTCCCTTTGGTCGAACCGATCACATTTTATCCTGATCTTTCATTTTCAGAGTCTCTCCCTTTTAAATTTGACACTTATCTCCTCCCGGTTAAAATAGATCTTGTTCACATCTATTATCTGTATACTTCTTTCTTAATTATTGCTAATATTGTCATCATCTTTTATATAGTCTTTTCTGTAATAGTCTTTGCTTATACTACTACTAGTTTTAACTGCCAACTCTCAGAAAACAAAAAACTGTTGTTAGGAAAATCGGTAGAACTACATAATGGCGATGTCAAAATCAAGCAAATACAGAAATTTAACCCAGTAGCGTAGTAACAGGTGACGGAAGATGTGACACAGAATTTGGAAGGCGAATGTAAACTAACGAAAGATGACACTCAGAAAAGGGGAAAAGTAATTGACGGAAGAAAATTTAATCAGAAACAAAGAACAAAATGTTGAACTGTCATATGATATCTAATATTCGATGTTTCAGGGAATTCCTCACGACTGAAGAAGAGACTTGAAGTGATAGATGTGGTTCTACCGACCTATGCTAAGAATACCATTGACATTGGATGTGAGAAACGAGGAAGCTTCAAGTATATGAATAACAAAGAAATTGAAACTGACAATTAGTAACAGCTGAAGTGTTAGAGTGCTGATAGAGATGTTTTAATATCTTGCATTTCTCTTTTTTATTTTTCCTTTAAATGATAAATCTGAACATGAAAATTCTGGGATGAGAAGTTCTGTGTTTTGTTATTATTACAACATTTCAGACATTGTTGTCTTCGGCCTTCTTCAGTTGTCTTCCAATTTTTATTTAATCTACTGTATACAGTGTTCCCGTCGAAAGATATCTACATCTTTTTCCCCTCGAATTAATCTTCCGATGACTCAAATTAATCTTCCGACCAATCAAATTAATCTTCCGACTAATCAAATTAATCTTCCGACTACTCAAATTAATCTTCCGACTAATCAAATTAATCTTCCAACTACTCAAATTAATCTGCCGACTACTCAAATTAATCTTCCGACTAATCAAATTAATCTTCCGACTAATCAAATTAATCTGCCGACTACTCAAATTAATCTTCCGACTAATCAAATTAATCTTCCGACTACTCAAATTAATCTTCCGACTAATCAAATTAATCTTCCGACTAATCAAATTAATCTTCCGACTAATCAAATTAATCCTCCGACTAATCAAATTAATCTTCCGACTACTCAAATTAATCCTCCGACTAATCAAATTAATCTTCCGACTAATCAAATTAATCTTCCGACCAATCAAATTAATCTTCCGACTAATCAAATTAATCTTCCGACCAATCAAATTAATCTTCCGACTAATCAAAGTAATCTGCCGACTACTCAAAGTAATCTTCCGGTAACTGAAACTAATAAAAAAATACAATCATTCTAAATTATAAAAACAAAAAGAAATTTACATATTATGGGATAGTTACATATCAACTGGGGATCCTCACTTGCAAGGTACCCCTGGTAATACCACACCACATGGCATTTGGACATGGTAGCCATCGGAATCGTGTCATCAATTGAATTTTCGACATATCTCAGTCTGTGATCCACCTTATATGTTTACTGCACCATCTTTTCGAATGTTGACGCATTGTGTCTTTTTATATGCGCCTTCACGGATGACCACAATAGCTCAATGGGGTTGAGCACGCAACTGTAGGAAGCCAAGCGTAGTATAACGACCCCTTATGTACTGTGATTAAAGAGAGTACTGGATTGCTACGTGCTGTCCGTCCTTCAATATGGCAGTGAATGCTGGACAATACCATCAAAGATGAAGGAAAAACTTGAAGCAACTGAAATGTGGTTCTACAGAAGGATGCTGCGAATATCATGGATCGAGCATGTGAGCAATGATGAGGTCTTGGAAATGATGGAAACAAAAAGGAAATTAATACTGAGCATCAGGAAGAGACAGCTGAAGTTCCTGGAACACGCAATGAGGAATGAGGGCCTGGAGAATCTGATACTAACAGGCCAGATAGAGGGAAAAAGAGACAGGGAAAAGCAATGGATAACATATTTGAAGGACCTAATCAGGTGGATGCCGGAACGAGGATGGCATGGTGTAACAGGAGAAGGCGTGCTCAGAGCCACCAGGGATAGGGAAACGTGGAAGGTCATGATCGCCTACGTCCTATAATACGTTGTTAAAACAATATAATATAAATTCAAAATTCAAAATCGACTAAATAATAAAAAGATAATTTAATCTTTAGCCTGGGTGGAAGATTAATTTGAGTGGTCGGAAGATTAATTTGAGTGGTCGGAAGATTAATTTGAGTGGTCGAAAGATTAATTTGAATGGGCGAAAGATTAATTTGAGTGGATGAAAGATGAATTTGAGTGGATGAAGGATTAATTTGACAGGGAAAAGTGTAGTCTTGTTCTTATTTTTTACTGTTCAGTTTCTGCCCGCTTTTTTTTCTAGTGAGTCTAAGTTTGGATTGAATCTGCTGTTATTTTATCATCAGGTTTGCGAACCAACGTTTTTATTTAAATCTAATTTCGGTTTTCGTTTTTTCATTGCTTCTGTGATTCTATGTCGTGGTCTTTCCATGATAGCTTTTTGTTTATGATTAAATCCAACTTCTTTAATTTCTATCGCGCACACCATTTAAGAGTAAAACCCTATTGAGTGGCTATCGAACCTTGTATTCGGGGAATTTTAGCATTAAAAAATTCTTTTCATATTAGTTGATATATTACTCTCTTTCCTTTCTGCTATATCTGCTGTGATTTTAGAAGTATAATCTTGGTGCTGCTAATCTACTTCCTTCACGGATCCAATAAGCTCTGCACGAATTGATACTGAGAACTGTCAAACATTTTTATTAACTATGTCATGTGTAAACAAATATACAAATCTACCATCCGCCCGTGTATTGAATATTGCTGCCATATCTGGTCGGGTGCCCCTGCTGCTCTCCTTGGGCTTCTTGACAAAATACAAAGGAGGATCTGTAACGTGGTTGATACTGACTTGGCAGACCGGCTGCAGCCGCTCTCTCATCGGCGTGATGTGGCTTCCCTGTGCCTCTTCTACAAGTACTTTCATGGCTACTGCTCCGATGAGCTTAGATCACTGGTGCCGCCTAAGCACGAATTTACACGAGATACTAGATTAGCAACTAGGTCCCACCCTTTTACAGTTAAACAAATAAGATGTAACCGTAAATTCTACTCCAACAGCTTCTTTTCCTCGCGCTTCCCGCATGTGGAACTCCCTTCCACAACTCTGCTTTCCCGACAGTTACAATCTCCAGGTGTTTAAATGTAGGGTCAATAGACACCTCCTATCACACTAACTCCCAATTATTCTCAGAACACTCTCATCTACCCAACCCTCATTCTCGGTATCCTTACCCGCCTATCACCCACCCTCTGACATTTCCTATATTTAATCATCCTTTCTCCACTCTACGTAGACCCCTGAGCAGTAGTGGCAGTGACATGCCTTGCTCGGGGTGAAACGCTTATAAAAAAAAAAAATTACCTTCATCAATCGTATTCAACATTTTTATAGCCATCTCTTTGTTTTTTGTTTTTTTTATCTGTCCCTTTTTCGTTAATTCGTCCTGTGCGTAACAGACTTTACAAGCCCTTCTTCCTAATTATGTACTCAGAATTTTCGACTGTTTTATCCTGATGTTGTAAAAGTTTATTTGTTTCCATTTTATCTAAAACTTTGTTGTTGCTACCATATTCGGATCATGGTATCATCTGGATCTTTTATAGAAGTACATTTTATTTTTTTGCTTCAAGTCTCTTCTTCATCTTTGAGGAAAATGTCCAGCATTCACTGCCATATAAGGGGGCAGATATCACGTAGCAGTTCAATACCCTTTTCTTTGTTTCTAACGAAGTTTTTCTTTTACTTAATACTCTGCTTAGCTTTTGAAACACATCTTTTGCTATCGCAATGTATCTTCGGGTTTCGGTCCCGCGTTTTCCTTCCTCTGTTACAACACTTCTTACATATTTCAATGTTTTTTTGCTTGATTGATTTTGCTTTCTCGGGTCGGGCCAAACCACTCACAGATTCTGAAATATAATGGTGGATTTCTTCTTTATTGTGTCATTAAAAATAATTGTCTTTCTGTAGAGTATTGTGACGTCTTGATAAATCCATTTCTTTACATTTGATTTAAGGTAATGATTAAAAGGCGAACAGATTACCTACCTAATAATAAATTGTGAAAATGTCCATGGGCATCGGCTTCGAAATATTCGCACTGATGTTTTTAATTCTTCAAATGAGGATTTTTTTTCCAGAAGATAGCAAAAATCAAGTTTTATTTTCCTTTTTTTTTCTTAAGAAACGATATCATTAGCTGTGTATTTACCAGATGATCTTGAAGAATCTAAATATATTAAAGCGATGATTACTTTTATTTTACATTCTAGGAATCTACGTAGTAGGTCACGGATCTGATAACCTCTAAATGAATTGATCCTGAAATCGCGCTCAAAACTTTCAGACGTTTTTATAAATCATTTCATATGTAAACGAATGAAGATTAGATATTTATCTTCATCAACCGTATTTAGCAGTTTTATAGCTCTCTGTCTCTCTGTCTCTCTCTCTCTCTCTCTCTCTCTTTCTTTCTTTGCAATAAATTGTTTCAGACTATTTTCTTGTCGACAAATTAGCAACAGCAACAAAAATATAGTCTCACTATTTCGTTGTTTATTGATATTCTCATCTGATTTTATGGTCTTATTGATAATAAGGTTCTAAAGTTCATGTAAACAGTTTTCTTTTAATGATGTTAGGCAAATAGATAATGGATTTTTGGCTCTCTCTACCGCTTCAGTAATTCCCTGTTTCCTCATGCTGTTCTCTAAATTTACAAGAGCCAGATCAGGTGGAAAATGGGGTACTGTTTTCACAGTTGGGTGGTGGGGAGCTGCCCAGTCCTCACTCTCCAGACTTTATATTCTTCAAAAGCGTCTCCAAGTTCTTGTGGGTGACGAATTATTTTCCTGTCTCTCACAGGCGGAATGTGGCAAGGCTCTCACTGCTCTGTTTCTCCTTCCATGGAAAGTGCACAGACGAACTAACTCCCTTGGTTCCGCCAAGTCTTACTTTCACGGCTAGCAGCCGTCATACCACCTATATTGTATGAAACCACTCGCAATACGTCCTTATTGCATCAGTGAGAGGTCAATTCCACTCGAACAGATACTTTTCGTGAAACACTGCTCTGTGGAACCGACTCCCAAGAGGATGTTTCCCCTAAAACAATGTAGAGCCTGATTAAGTCTAGGGTTAACTCTTCTTTTCCTCCCGTATAAACTGCCTCTGAAAGTAACCCTCTATTGTGAGTGACCTCAGGGTCTTGTACAGACTAAACCTTACTGTGAAAAAGGGATGGACTGAAACATAAAAATAGCAAAGAAGTGACTAAGATAGGTAGAAAGAGAGACAGCTGCCTAATAAAATGTAACTATCTTCGTCAGTCGTGATATAGTGTTAAGGTACAAGAGACACATGTAACCTCAAGCTCATGAAATTAGAAACCATACAGTTGTAAAAATGTACCTTAATGCACACACAGAATTTTATATATTATTGTTTAAACAAGGAAACTCATGATGATCTCTTTGACCATAGCTCTATTAGGTCTCATTTAAATCCACGTGGTCAGTCAGTCAGTTGAGTGCCATACATAATACACGCTTGGGCGATTATGTCTCCAAAGAGACATGACTTACTGAGTAGAAAATTATCCCGCAGTAGGTTGCCATTACTTTCTGCGGTAGACTGTCACCAGCCAAGGCTATAGGACTCAATCTGATCTATTATTTAACCCATAACTGGAAGGAAAAGACGGATTAATACCTTTCTCAAGGATATTTACGCGTAAGTGAATGCAAGGAATTCAACTGGAATTCGAACTTGGCTCCCGGATTTTCCGTTCCGAGGCGATAACCACTGCACCACAATGCACAATCCACATAGTGGCCTCCCAAACTCTATACTCGTTGATAATGCAAATATAAAAACCTCATTCATATGTAAAAAAAGAAGTTAAAAATAATAGAAGCATTTTTATCAGAAAAGAAATTGCCAACACTCAGTATTATCATCTATGAACACAAGGCCACAATGTGCAGACCGTGTTTGGAAAATAAAACGTTCCTATAACTCTAGAAACATACAAAATCACAAATCATACATTCAGCTAAAACTAAACTTAAGATCTTTTTTGATAATAGTTAAAAGTATGACGAAAACGCTCGAAAATTCAATACATCCGGGCAATTTCTACATAATTTATGTTCACAAAAGAAGAAAATTGTAAGAACACAAGGGAAATTAAGTAAAAAACCTCAACTGTTAGATTTTTTACGGAAACATGTATAAAACAGAGATTGTTGCCGATGAGCTTTTCTATGTATATATGTTCATGTGTACGGGCGTATGTATGTGTATTTGTGCTTATGTATAAATAAAATGAATCTACATATTTTGGCTATGACAAAACTATTCTCTGAAAACTGACCCATCATCTCTGGGTGAAGAAAAAGGTCTAAAGACATACAAATTTATGTCAAATCCAAGGTACAAACTACAAGTTTTTCTCTTCGAAATTATTCCCCTCGAGTGTAACAACTTTTCCCATTCTTTTCTGATATGTCTCCATAAACCCCTCTAGAAAAAGTGGAAAAATTCACTAGGAACAATTTTGGTTGAGTAGGGAGGTTGTTCGAGCTCTGCGACGTTCTTCTCGAAAGAAACTGCTGGTTGTTCAGGGCTTTGGGAGCCAGAACGCGGTCGTAGTTAAACAGCGACGAGTTCTCCTGCCACAACACTCGCCCCTTCTTCTGCTTCGAAGCAAACGCCGTTGTATATCTTGGTAAACGTTTGTTGATCATCGACCATGTGGCAAGAACACTATGTGGATGATATACCCTTCACATCGAAGAATGCGATCAACATGAAATTGACTATGAAAATCGACTACCTTGCTTTATTTGCTCTCGGTGACTCCAGTGAATATTCCGGGGCTTGGTCTCCACCTCGTACTCAAAGATCCATGACTCTGTGCTAAGTCTTCCTAGCAAGTCTGGTTCAGTTTCAAGATGCCTATGGAAGCCCTGACGCACACTTGTATGCGCCTCACCGTCATACCTCCTTCAGCAGCTTCGGCATTTTCTTCGTGCATGTATGTATGCATGTATGTATGTATGTATATATGTATGTTTGATTTCCTGTTTGTTATATTGAATTCATGAATCTAAGCGTAGTACTAGATTGGTAGTTAGGTTTTATCAAGGTACTATTGATGTGCGTTGTGGTGCAGTGGATATCGACTCGGACAAACATATCCAGTTGAATTCCTTGCATTCGCATACGCACAAATATCCTTGGGAAAGGTATTAATCCGTCTCTTCCCTTCAGTTATGGGTTAAATAATAGGACAGATTGGGTTCTATAGCCATGGTCGGCAACCAGTCTACCGCCGAAAGCAATGGCAACCAACTGCGGGATAATATTCTGCCCAGTCAGTCATGTCTCGAAAGAGACATGATCGCCCTAAGCGTGTATCACGTACGCCACTTAACTGACTGACTATTAAAATTGCTAGTTGGAACTGTAAGTTTTATTCTAATAACTTCTTCTTTTGCACCTTTTTTTGGGTCTGTTTTTCGTTTTTTTTTTTGACTTAAATTAAATGCAATATCAATTATCAGGTGAAAGTATTTTGAATACTGTTCTTTCATTTTTCTTTATGCCTAAAACTTTTTACATATTCTTTTACACTCAGCAACTTATTGTGTCTTAGTGGCTTTATTACCTTGCTTGTTGTGAAACGATGACAAAATATGTACGTTTGTAATTTACGTCGAAGCTATTTTGTTGAAATGTATTCTATTTACTAGAGAAAACAATTTCTAAATGTTTTTTCATTCTGATCATGAAATCCAGAAACCTTCAAGACATTTATTAATTCCAAAAGATAATTAAAAAGATGCCCACCCAGTTTAGAAATCATTCACCAATTGATTTTCTTGACTGTGACATAAAACTAGTGAAAGCTTTCAACTTTGGTGAAAAATATTAGAAATAATTCGTCCTTTTCTTCTTCTTTCCCTCTGTCTGGCTCTGTTTCTCTCCTTATATATATATATATATATATATATATATATACGGGCCAAAATGTTACGACTAAGAAGTGAGGGAGATATAGAAAGATAGAGAGAGATTTGCAGACAGATAAGAAAATTGGCTGATTAACTAACTGAGCATTGAGGCAAATGAAATTGGCTTTAGACTATCTTCCAATTACAAAGGGCCTATCTTTCGGTTTTCCGAATCGTATTTAAACTCTGCCCATGGGTTTTGGAGACGATAATAACAGATTTAACAATACTCAGCTTTTATATATATATATATTCTTAGAAAATAAAGACTCTAGTATTCTATGTATTAAAACAGGAAAAAAATCATGCGATCATTTTTTTAACTTTTTTACACCAAAATAATTAACAGGAATAATCGAAATTTGCCGTCATTAAAATTCGACACAAGATGAGATTTGGTCAGTATCTTGTCAGTTTTTTTCTTGTGAAAAAAAAAAACTCATTCGAAGATGATTTGTAATATATTTTTTTATTTTGTGATAATTCTGAAGGTTTTACAATCATTATGGACAGTCAAGATCAGATATTTAATAAAAATTATCCCAAGATACATTTAAAAAGTAAAATAAATAAATGTCTTCCAAAAACTAAACACAATATTCGTAAGTATGAAAATGTTCGTTAGAAACAAAGAACAGAGTGAGGAACTCATATTTTATATGACAATAAATGTTGGCGAATTTCTTCACAAATAAAGGTAAGACTTGAGGCAAAAAAAAAAATGTGGTTCTAGAGAAAAAAAAATTAAGTATAATGTGAGTGGAGTATGTGACCAAGAGAAAGTTTTAACGAAAATGGGGGAAAAAAAAAGAAAATTTATACTTAGAATCGATAAGAAAATTTCACAGGAAACAAAAAAGAGAAGAGACTACTGAATTGTTATATGATGTCTGTCTTTCAATATGGCAGATGGAGGAAAGACTTAAAGCAACCAAAATGTGGTTCTACAGAAGGATGCTGAGAATACCATGGATGGAACAAGTGAGCAATGACGAGGTTTTGGAGAGGATAGACACAAAAAAGAGAACTGATAATTGGCATGCTTTGTGGTGCCGTAGACATTGGCTCGGAACGAGAAATCAGGGTACCGAGTTAGAATCTCAGTTGAATTCCTCGCATTCACTTACGCGTACATAACATTGGGAAAGGTATTAATCCGTCTTTTCCCTTCGATTAAGGGTTAAATAACAGGACAGTTTGGCTTCTATAGTCTTAGCTGGCAACCAGTCTACCGCAGAAAGTAATGGTAACCTACTGCGAGATAATTTTCTTCCTAGTCAGTCATGTCTGGAAAGAGACATGATCACCCAAGCGTGTATCACGTATGGCACTTGAATTATTGATAATTGAAACCAGGAAAAGACAGCTGAAGTTTGTGGGATATGTAATGAGGAAGTAGGGCTTGGAGAACTTGATGCTTACGAGGAGGATAGAGTGAAAAAAAAAAAAAAAACAAGGGAAATCAGCGCATGACATATCTAATGGACCTGATAAGATGGATTGTGGAGCGGGGATTGAGTTAAATTATTGGAGAAGGGGTATTTAGTGCGATAAAGGATAGGAAGATGTGGTTGGCCATGATCGCCTACGTCTTGAAGGAACACGACGCATAGAAGAAGATACTTAAAATGGAAAGGAAACAGTTGAAAGTATTGGGGTAATCAATGAGAAAATCACAAATAGAGAATTTGACGCTCACAGGATAGATTAACGCCAAAAAAGCAGCAAATAGAAAACCCAACGAGCTTCTGTATGGCAGAATACGAAATCAGTTGAATCAGTCAGTCAGTTAAGTGCCATACGTGATACACGCTTGGGCGATCATGTCTCGAACGAAACATGACGGACTGGGCAGAAGATTATCCCGCAGTAAGTTGCCATTGCTTTCGGCGGTAGACTGGTTGCCGACCAAGGCTATAGAACCCAATTTGTCCTGTTATTTAACCCATAACTGGAAGAAATAGGCGGATTAATACCTTTCCCAAGGGTATTTGCGCGTAAGTGAATGCAATGAATCCAGCTGGAATTCGAACTCGGCTCCCCGATTTCTCGTTCCGAACCGATATCCAATGCACCGTAACTCTTCAAAATACAATTGAGTAACTTCCCCTGCCTGTAAGTAGGGGCACAAAAGGTCTGAATTCAACATGGTGAAAAGCTGACGCCCATATGGTTTAATTCAACAAAGCATTGTCGTTCTCAGACAGTAAATGAATAAAGATTATTTTATTGTGTCAAAATGCATTTATTTTTATTTTCATTTGTTTTTATTCATCCCAACAACCTGGGATATAACAGATATGAAGAGAAAAAAGTTATTATTAGATAAAGTTCTAATAGTTGGTTTGAAAACCAAACGTGCGCTTTTTACTTATACAAAAACTAGCAGTATAGCCTGGCGTTGCACGGGTGAAATGAAAGCTTTAAAACTAATCTATGCTCTTGGAGCTCAGACTCTGCCTAAAGTATATTTGTGTGAAGTTTGGTGAGAATCAGATAAAAATTGTGGATTTGTATAAAGGACATACAGACAGATAAACAGACCCACACACAAACATCTGGCCTTTTATATATATATATATATATATTATCGATTTTCTGCACTATTGTAAGAACTGCAACTTTGAAACTTCTGGATATCGTTTCTTATGTCTTTGTCTATGAATTTAGCAAATTTGATTAAAATCGGATCACTCCTTCTATAACCCGATATTTTCGATTATCGATTTTCGATATTTATCGGGGGTACCTCAACACAAAACCTAGCTAAAAACACTCGCAGACGCTTATAGTATAACTGTGTAAATTTTCAAGAAAATCGGTTCAGCCGTTTCGGAGTCAATGGGTAACGGATACACACACACACACACACACACACACACACAGACACAGAGAGACAAAGTTTCATTTATAAATAAGTTTAGATAATTGGTTTAAAAGAATATTTAAATTGCAACTCGTTATGCATATGCAAAAAAGAAAAAAACGTTTTTTTTTTCTGAAAACTGCTGGTGGACATAGCAAATATTAGTGATAATTTTCTTTTATTTTATATGAAAGAAAACGTCTGTACAACAGAGCTTTAGCCCTCTATTTCAATATACTGAAGTATTCGTTGATTCGATTTTATTAAATACCATATTAATGCAAGACACATTTTTGGTAGATTGATGATCCGTTCTTCTAACGAAGTAAACTCCTTAGTATATAAAAAAACATTGACTTATTTCTGACTCTTTTTCTTTCCAGATAATTTTTCTTTCAATAAATTGTTACTCATAAACCTTGTAAAAATGGTTACAAGGAAACAATGTCGAGTAATTTTACTGTATGTGCACAGACTGGGGCAAAGAGCCATTTTTGCATCAAATCATATCAAGCGATGATAAATGGATATTCTTTGACAACAGCAAGAGAGTAGGCCAGTAGTTAGATGCAAATGAATAATCAAAACAATACACAAAACCTACACTGTAACTTAAAACGTTGATGGTTACTGTATAGTGGTCTTTGAAAGGGATTATTTATTATTCATTCTTGGTTCAAAGTGAAACATTAACAGCAATTTTGTATTGTGGAGAAAATAAGTGTGTGCACGAAAAATTGAAACATCCAATACATGTGAATAGGGATGGCCAAATTGAAGTATTTTAAGCTTTCATACGCAGTAAAACATTGCCTAATAAGGAAGAGGTAATCGAAGCCTTTGAACTGTTTATCACATCAAAGGATGTTAACGTCTTTAACGATAAGTTCAAGAATTTAAAGGTACGTTGGAAAAGAGTCTGAAGCAGTAGGGTGATGGTTAATGTTTTTTTTCATTGGCCATATGTTATACGTAACCAAACTCCCTACAGCTTACAGGTTTTATCTAGAATTATCAGAAGGTTATCAGCAGGTTGGAGGTTGGAATGTGTGGATTTGTGGAAGAATATAAGTATACCTTTTGTTTGTTTAAAATTGAAAATCATTACTGGAAAAGAATAACATGAATTGGTAGAAGTTAATGTCCATTGAGAAATAGTATTAAAAAGTAAAGGTTATCCAGAGTTCGTAGTAGTAACTTGCAAGAGTGAGTTCATGTGTACGTAGGTAGGAACATATGTATGTATGTATGTATGTATGAGCATTTATTGTTGGGTAGGAATGTCTTTGAATTTATCGCTCAGTGTGAGTGATGAAAAGGAAGGCGGTGAGAGGTGAGAGGTGAGAGAGAAAGAATAAAGACAATAATAATAACGATCGCTTGACGTTTTTCCAGGGTACATGTTAATTGAGCCTGTCATCTTAACTCTCTGGCGACGGTCGTCTTGTCCCGTCTTTTATATCGTTTGTAGATCATTTAGGAATTCACTCACTCCCGAATGTGATTTTTGCCTTTATATTTTGTTTTTAGATGTTCCTTAGTTTTCTATTGGCCGAAAACCTTTTGCATCGAAGTGTGAAATTCCGCGAGTTTTGTGTGTGTCAAGCAAAGTGTGTAAATTCGTGAAAATTCGTTTATTTCTAACAACATTAAATGAATCAGTGCTTAGCATTTGAATTTTTAAATTTAGAACTTTTTTTGTTCACTACAAGTCATCCATCAATCTGTTGACTATTGTTATATATCGCCGTACGACGACAAACAACGAGAACACGCATATATAAAAATATAAGGTTATATTTTTATTCCTGACGACGAACCCGTGTGGAACAGAGAATGGAAGAGTGAGAGCACACATAGAATGGGTCGACGGGAGTGTAGTCTTGCCTGTGGTGTCTCTCTGCTTCCACTGGCCGTTCTCTGCTGGCGAATCCGTGTGTCGAGGTCTTTTCATAGTCTTCTAGAACCGGGACTTTTCCTTCCGGTTTTGCCTCGCCCACGCAACGCCCACGTAATTCCAAGAGACACCTGTTCTGTTTGCCTCCGTAGTCATTTACGCCGCTGTCGGAAATAAGGTCAAACGAGCCCGACTCATAACCCTGCGACATCCGCTCCAGGCCCCGACAGGATGTATTTCTCAAACACCTGTCTTGTCGTTCGCCGACCCCTTCACCGACGGGAAACACCATCGATTGCATCAACCTTCCTCGGGTGGGGCCAGATTGCTATATTACACTATTTCAACTCAATTAAACGTTTCAGAAGTGTTTTATTAATGTCCTACAAAGTGCGTCATTTCATGTGTGACGGCCTAATATATCGCTTCACTTTTTTTTAAAAATTAGTTCTTTACAGCATTTGAATGTACAACAATAGTTGAATAGGTATAGATATTTTAACCGATAAAAGTAAACCGAAATCTGAAGCCATACTAAAAAAACTAAGCAAAATACTAATAACAGGGGAAATTTCATGAGGATCTATTATGAGATTGAAAATCGACGATGTAATATTAAGACGCCTACATGGAATCAAATGCTGGATAATTTTCTTACAAATGAAGAGAAAACTTGTATTAAAACAAATGTTACGAATGCAAAGATCAGAACATGGAAATAAAAAGTTTTATTTTTAAGGAAAATGGAAACAAAAAGGACAATTATACTTAGATTAAGGAAGAGAATATTGAATTTTCTGGGAGACATAATGAAGATAGAGGACTTAAAATGTGACACGCACAAGACATATTAAGAGACAAGTAAAAATAGCGGCAAATCTAAGTTATATGAATGGATATCAGAACCAAGAATTGAAGTGATAGTACAAAAATACTAACATTACTTAGTATTGTATAGAATAGTAAAATCACCAATTTACTGAAGAGACACAGTACATAGTCGAACAAGAGTGATATTGGTGAGATAGCCGAAGACTAGAGTCTGAAATAGTTTTGGAATAAGGCAAATTTTGAATCTGAAGACTTCTGGAAATAATGCCCAATAAAGAACTTGATCGAAACTCTGCGTTAAAAAAACTACATATACTGACAGGACTGAATAATGTATCAAATCAGAGAAGATACGAGTGAACACGTCTTGCATAAACTGACATAGGTAAAGACAAGACATTGAATAATATATAGTTTAAACTATATATTTACTCTCTGAACATTGAAAAATACAGGAACGCTGTAGAAGTGGTGATAAGCAAAAAGGTTGTGTTAAAAAACAAAATGGATAACGAAAAACAACTGAATAAAATATGAAATAAGGCAAATATTTCAGCTCTGAAATTCATACAACGCAGTACAGTGCAGAAGATATTGATTAAGAGTTTATGTGAAAAGCAATATGGATGTACAGGAGAATCCGAACAATATATAATTACGGCAAAAGTGAACTTAAACGTTTCCAGACAGGAAACATTCGGTATTCATTCCTCGAACAGATCATATAATTTTTTTTAACAAATTTTTTTTTACACTATTTACATTGTGCCGTTATGCGTTGTGGTGCAGTCGATATCGGCTCGGAACGAGAAATCGGAGAGCCGAGTTCGAATTTCAGTTGACTTCATTGCATTCACTTACGCACAAAAACCTTGGGAAAGGTATTAATCCGTCTCTTTCTTCCAGTTATGTGTTAAATAACAGGACAGATTGGGTTCTATAGCATTGGCTGGCAACCAGTCTACCGCAGAAAGTAATGGCAACCTACTGCGGGATAATCTTCTTCACAGTCTGTCATCTCTCTTTCGAGACATGATCGTCCAAGCGTATATCCCGTATGGCACTTAACTGACTGACATTGTTCGGACTGTTTTCTCTTTTCTTTATTCTCATATTCAAGCCGTTTCGGTCGTTATACGCTCCGGTCATTCTTCACGAGATATACGTTAAAATTTCGAACCGAATCATTTATTTAGTCTACTGGGTTTGATTGTTCTCATTCCATGTAACATGAAATTTCTCCGTTTCAATTATTTGGCCCAGTGGATAAAAGCGTTGGTTGAAGTAATCCAGTGACTTAACCCAAAGAGTCGTGAGTTCAATACCTGGCCCCAGCAGAATAGAACAAAAACTAGTAGAGCTGAGTTATTAAAGGAACATAACTGAAACGGAATTATTCAGAAAAGTCATGGCATGCGGAACGAGAAGAAACTATACCAGCGGACTAAATTAAAGGTTCGGTTGAAAATTTTAGCGTATATCACCTGAAGGAGGCTGGAGCGTACAACGGCCGAAACATCGTGAATATGTTAATAAAGATGAAGACAACACTCCGAACACTATAAATAGTGTAAATAATTAATATGCCGAGTTAGAAATATGGACATTTCTTTGGCTTGAAAGCAAATTTCTCATTCTCACTATTATCACTCTTAAGTATGTTTGGACGTTTCTTTCCTTATTTTTTTATGTTTAATGATTGATAGATTCTTTTTCAACGGTTTATCAAGCCTTTGATTATTATTTAAAGCCAGAAAATAACTTCAGTCTTCAAAAATTTAAATGCAGTGTCAATCGCCACCTCCTGTCTTTTTCAACCGTGTTAAGTTTTTGTCCTTTTCTCAATACTTCCTTTTCTAGTCGTCTCATTTTTTTTCACTTTCGCTCCCTGTAACCCCGCAGTGTGTCAGGTGGCGTTACCACCTTGCTTTGTTTGGATGAAATGATTCAAATTTCTCGTTTCATTCCAAGAAATTTTCTTTCTATTTATGACAGTTTAATTGTGCAAGAATATATAACAAATGCCCGTTACATCAAAAGTAAAGATACAAAGACGTTCGGCTTTAATTTTAAAATGTGACGCCCTATGTATGTAAAGGCTTAACAGCCTATCTCACTTAGGTTTATATCGATTTTGCTTTTTTTTTTTGCTTGTTTGTTTTCTGTCTGCAGTGATTTTGGTTTTCATTGTATCGTAAATACTTGTGTAAGCAAAGCAGATCCTGGCTGATCATAAACGTAAATTTACAGAAGAGTAGAAACAAATTAAAGCATACCAAGGTTTACTTATCCAGAACATTCTATGCATGATCAGATAGAGATCCGGTTGATTGGTGGATTTGTTTTCCACAGTTTCTCCACAATTTTCCTGTTATTTAAAGCCAGAAATATTGGGGGGGAGTGAAGATAATACTTTTTTAGTGATATAAGCCAGGCTAATTAACCTATATCCTAAGGAAGAGAAGGTGGATTGATACTTTACCCAAGCGTATCTGTGCGTAAGTGAATATAACGAACCCAACGGAAATTGAAACTCAGCTCTCCAATTAACAATTCCGTGCTATCCATTACACCAACCACACATCCAAGCTTAACCTGGTATTTTAAAGCGGTCACTCATCTAGCTTCTGACCAGGCTGAACGTTACTCAAGATTGGTGGTTTCAAGTGTTTCAAGTGTTTCAACATGATATGGCCGTAAACCTACAACTCCGACCTATATATGTGATAGCTGATCATGTGTTCAACTGAGCAGCTAGGTAGTGATCAGGATCGACGTGGCTTGACTTTGGTGATCGTACGCGTCTTTTGTTTTAGGTAGCGTGGAATGTCACTAATGATTATACATTTCTTTCCTCTCCGGTTGCACAACACACAGTTTCTTTCACAACGCAATCTTCTAGAGGTGAGTTAGTTTTAACTTAGTACGTGAAATCGTGGTATAGGTGAAGAAAAATGCATATTTATTATTAATATATCATTTACAGCTCTTTTAATTTTTGAAGGAGCACTATTTTATTAACATCAGAACTCAATGTGTGATATTATATATATATATAGGATTAATAGAAATATATCATTTGTCACTTCGCTGATTGATGTTACAATCAGCACCTCTACTTAAGAATGTCGGAGATAAATCTTTGTGAAATTGTTCAGTCCACTTCAGGAGGAATCAGTAAATTTCTGTCAATGTTCTCGTTCTCGTTATTTTTATATTCACTTTTTTTTTTATTGGCGTTAGGTAGATTAGTATTTATTGTGCGTGTGTGTGCAAGTGTATGCGTGCGTGTGTATATGTACTCGTACTTTTGCACACATGTGTAGGATGTCGTGGTCATTTCTTATTTTCATAATATTCTTGTCTCCTTATACTCAATTGCTTTTTCTTTATCTTTCTTGTTTTTTTTCTTTTATTTATCTGAGTGTCAAAAGACGATGTAATAATGTTATGTCTTCTGTCAGGGAAGACGTATATTTAGGTTAAGTTTTCGGAATATTCTGGGGTTTATAGGCCGCGAGTAGTTAGAACTTTCCGACTCTGCGAATAGAGTTAAAATCTCACCATGGTTATCCTGTTCGTAATTTTCTTGGCTTCTTATACTCTCGCATCATTTCTTTTTTCTTTAATTATTATTTAACTTTCGGCTTTGAGTATGAAACATTATATAACGATGTTATTTTTGGTGTCAGAGACGACTTATATTCAGGCTAATTTTCCGAAATATTCTGGAATTCTCTAAACTTATCGAAAATATCCTTTATGTATTTATTTCTCATTTAAATAACATTTTTTAAAATTTCTTGTTTTGAATAATTTAAAAAATACTTCAACGACAATAGAAATATAAAAATAAACTGTAAAACTTCCACTCGTAATTAATACACTTAATTAAAGATTTCTTCATCTGTTGGTCGAAATTGATCGAACTATACAGGGAAAATACGATTTCAAAATCGATCTATCGGTAGTAGAAGGGTTAGTAGATTGTTGCTTATGGTTCGATGTAGTTGAAAAACAAATTAAATAAAGAAAAAACACCGCGTATATTTCTAAGACTTTTCCGAAATATGAATGTAAGATAATAGAAGAAAATGGTTTGCGTTCATGTACAATTTTCTGATAAAATTTTGGGGGAATGGGAATTAGATTTGGAAGAAAAATGTCTACTTGGTTCATTTTTATTTTATAAGCTTAAACAAAAATGACAGTTCAGTTTCACATTCATTTTTCCGTTCTTATTTTTTCAGAGGTTTTTGACCAAATCCAAAGAAAAATCTGCATTGTAATCGTGTCTAACTTCGGATCTCGACGTCAGTTTCTTTCTCGTAACGTGGATTCCCTCTGTATTTTCTACAAATAATTTCATGGCAATTGATCTTTTTTCCTCGTGTCCCGACTACATAAATTTCAGCATGCTATTAGTTTAGAATATAGGCTCCACCTTTTTACTGTTATGATAAATCAAATGCAACCACTTTTGTGCCAACAGTAAATTTTCTCGCACTTTCCACCTGTGGAACTCACGTCTTTTACAGCTTCCCTGATAAATATCAGTCAGTTAGTTTAGTGCGATACGTATTACATGTCTCTTTCGATCCATGACTAAAGATTTTCTCGCAATAGGCTGTCATTTTTTGTAGTTGACTGGTTGCTAACCCAATCTGTCCTACTATTAAACCCATAACTGAGGGGAAAAATGATTCATACCTTTCCCAAGCATATTTTCGCGTAAGTGATTACAACGAATTCAACCGTGGATGTATGACATTTTTCCGAGATTATATCCACTACACCACACGCATTAATAACTATAATCTTCAAAAATTTAAATGCAACGTCAATTGCTATCTTTATTCTCTTGAATCATGTTCATCTTTTGACCTTTTCTCAATCCTCATTATATTCAGTCTTCCCTTTGCCTTTCACTTCCTGTTAACATCCGCATATAAATGCTATTCACGCTTTGCTGGGGTTAAATGATTAAAAAATCTGTATAAACAACAGTTTTTGATTATTTATCTTTTAAAAGACCTATTTTACTGAGTGAAAATTTAAAAACGCAAGTTTCTTATATTTGCATTGAGTTTTCTACAGAATATGTTATATTTAAATTGAGTTCTGCGAAATTTAAAAATGCAGATTTGTTATTTTTGAATGTCGTTCTTAAACCAAATCTTACAATAAAAAAATAGAGAGATAGATGTAACTTATGTTTCTACAGGTTTCTTTTCCACATTTCCAAAAGCAATAAGTCAAAACATGGACCGTTCGAATTAATTTAATTCTTTTCTTCCATTCATGTCCTTACATTCTATTTTTTTACTTTTATTTTCAATTTATAGACTGCCATTTCTTCCATCGGTTTACTTCCGCTTCTTTATTGGATCCCATTCGACTACTAGCGTCTTCTCTTTATGCTTTAATTCCCATCTGCATTTTGACAACATGATGTCATTTAATGATGGCAAATGGTTTCCATATATTTCTTGAAATTACTTCCCAGTTGCTCCGCTATAAATCCTCTTCTCTCCTCTCCAGGGTTATGCTTTGTTCTCACTTTCGTCTTATGCAACAGATTTTCCTCTCTGCGTTCTTTTTTCAAAACGCGAAAAAAAAATGTAAAGCGCAGAGGCATTCAAAAATAACAAACACCCATTTATAAAAATCACGCAACGAGAAACGTTGTTTTAATAGGTAAATAATAAAAAGATATTTTAATGTATATTAAGAATAATGTATGGCAAGAAGGATCACCACTGTAGCAGTAGAGAGACGGTTAATTTTTTTATTAAATCGGCCTTGTATCAAACCTAACCGAACACATTACAACTTAGGATTATTCACTATCATCAGAAAGTTGAAGATTAGAATGTGTGAAAGAACAAAAAGTATGCATTTTGTATGTTTAAATAGAACAGAATAACATGAGTTAGAAGTTAAACGTGGATAAGAAACAGTAGTAAGGAGTTAAGAGTATCAAGAGTTCGTAGTAGTAACTTGCAAGAATGAATTTATGTGTACGTAAGCAGAAACGCATGTAGGTACGTATGAGCGTTATCGCTGGGTAGAATTGTCTTTGAAATTATCACTCTGTCTTAAAGGGTTCCGTTTGGTTATCAAGTATAAGAAAAGGTAGACGGGTGAAGTATGACGAGGAAAGAGGTGAGAAAGAAAGGCGACAGTCGAACTTGCTCTATCTTTTATTTCGTTTGTGGGGCTCGAAATGGTAATTTGGGAATTTACTCCGGGATGTGATTTTGGCCTTTCCGTTGGACGACGAACAAACTTTGCGTCGGCTCGCGAAAAGGGTCTGTAAAAGAATTTGTTTCTGATAATTGAAGATTATTTGAATTTTGTTTTTAAATGTTTCCTATTTTCTATTGACTAAAAAACATTTTGCATCAAGATGTGAAATTGAACGAGTTTTGTTTTTGGATTCGCTTTTGCGTGTGCGCTCAGCAAAGTTTGTAATTCGAGTCTTTTTTAATTTCTAACAAAATCAATGTGTTAGGGATTAGCATTAGAATTTTTAATCTAGATCGTGTTTTGTTCACTACAAAAGCACTTGCATATACACAAAAAGGAATGTGCGAATCATCTCACTTTTTTCTCTCTCTCTCTCTTTTTCTCTCTCTCTCTATATATATGCATGATAATATAAATATTTTTCTAAAGAATTAATGATTTAATTTTTCATCCGATATTTTATTACTTCAAACGTTATTACATTGGTCACTTCTGATTTAACCGACCTGTCCACTGTAATAAACTCTGAATTAATATATATATATATATATATATATATATATATATATATATATATATATATATATATATATATATATAATCAAATTACTAATTCCACACTATGAAATCAAAGACTTATATTAAACTAAAACAAGATACAAAAATATTGACATATAAAATATGTTAGGCGCCTTTCGTCCGACACTTTTTCAAACAACAATCGTCGGTAATTATTAAAACCAAGTGGCAAAAAAAAAAAAGAAATGATTAGCTACAGAGTTTAAGAGAATTATATATATATATATATATATATATCTTGCTGCATTGTGTTTATTAGGTGTATGGTTAGGTTTTGAAGGCTGTTGAAAGGCACAAACTCGAACACAAGCTCTCCTACCATTATAAAAATGAGATTTTGATTTCAAAATATTAATGTATAATAAATAGGTAATACCCAACAACTTCTTTAACTTCCTTTATTTTACTAAATACATTGTGACAGCCTTCAAGACCTAACCATACACCTATATATATATATATATATATATATTTAGTATATATAATTGAGAGAGAAATAGATGTGTGTGTGTGTATGAGAATCAACGCTGCATGGCGACTGTCAGTTTCAAGCAAACACCCCTTTGGAAAACCTCACTACAAGAAACCATGTGCTAATGGTTAAATAATGAAAACCTTATTTTTAAGTATATTAATCTTTTTTAAAAGAATTTAAAATAGAGCACTCTTATAAATATAAGAATATAAAAATCACACACATAAACATACAACACTGCATGTGTGTGTATATATGTGTGCGTTTAGAGAGAGAGAGAAAGAGAGAGATATAGATGTCTGCATACATTTGAAAGATGGTGACTGCCAACGTTAGGACTCAACGGGATCTTTAAGCATGAAAATGGCAGTCACAATAAAGACGGCTATGTCCACACTATCTTGTCTCCGATATTGAGCCAACTTTCCTCTGTAAACATAGTAGAAGAATGTAATCTATCTATCTATCTATCTATCTATCTATCTATCTATCTATCTATCTATCTATCTAAACATAGTTAACGTAATATAAGTCAGTCAGTTATGTACTATAATTGATACTGGGCAGAAGATTTTACCACAGTAGGTTGCCATTACTTTCTGCGGTAGACTGGTTGCCAACCAAGTCTATATGACCAAATCTGTTATATCATTTAACCCAAAACTGGAAAGCGAAGTGACGGATTAATATCTTTCTCAAGTTTTTTTTGTGTGTAAATGAATGCAAAGTATTCAATTGCAAATCGAACTCGGCTCTTCGATTTATTGTTCCGCACCGATATCCACTACGCCATAACGCACATAATGTAATAGAGCCAGCTATAATAATCGATTAGGGATGTCCTCTTATATTGATGTCCTGATGCAAATTTGCTTCATGCCAACATTGAATGTTTTACAGGATTTTGACTTTTTAGTTAAACGATAACAAGACGAACGGTAAACATTTTTAGCAAAGAGAAAGAAATACATCGTTACCTTCTCCCATTTTCCTAGTAACTCGAAAACAGGTAAGCAGAAATGGAAGGGAGATAACCGTGGTTGCCAAAGAAAAACATTGGGAAAATGTTGAACAATAATAACAATTTCCAGATTTCGGGAAATATTTTAAACGGATAATTTTATTTAGGCAAAGGAATAAAATCGATGGTACAATGGAAATAATTAAATCTATTAGTAATTGTTGAGGTTTTTTTTCATTAATTATGTATATCTTTTATATCTGTATATGTAAGGATGAAAATGTTTTCAAATTTTGAATAGGGTTAACACCTTGTGACTGTGTTTACAGTATCACACACACACATATATATATATATATATATATATATATATATATATATATATAAAACCAAGTATAATAAATAATATTCCTTGTCCAAAGAAACACTATTTTTTTAAAAGTGCTCAATACAAAGTAGAGCTAATAATATTTATTCAGAAATTATAACATGGATATGTTATAATATCACTACAAAAGTAGCTATTTTGTTTCGACACTTCTTGTGTCTTGTCAAGTGATGTGGTTATTTTAAATTGAATAGTTTTAAAAGGTTAAAACAAGCAAGACCCCTTTAATCATAGAGGCATTATTATATGTACAATGTGAACCAATCAATTCTAATTTGGAGAATATTTGGGCAGACTAAAATTAATCTTGACAAGACACAAGAAGTGTCGAAACAAAATAGCTACTTTTGTAGTGATATTGTAACATATCCATGTTATAATTTCTGAATAAATATTATATATATATATATATATATATATATATATATATATATATATATATATTAATAAATATACATATTATCCTACGTCGGCAGCAAGATTTTAAGTTTCATTCCTTAATCATCAGGTGCATATTACGAACAGTGCCTTGAATTTAAGATCACACACACACACACACACACACACACACACACACACACACACACACACACACACACACACACACACAAAGGCTTACTAAATCCCAACGTTTGTTTTCATTATGGAATCTAAAGTATATCTTTGGGTAAAAAAATAAACAAGGGACACCAGTCTTTACAGAAACTAAAATCGTAAACTTTCACCTGAACAATAGCGTGTAGAAACCGTACGTTAAAGATTCACACAATCACTAATGCATCAACAAGAAATCAAAATCATCATCATCATCATCTTCTTCTTCAATGTGCCTTGTCTTTTCAGGACGTAGGCGATCATAGCTTTCCTCGTCCTCTCTAACCCTCGTGGCTCTTAGCACGCCTTCTCCTTTAACAGCACGCAACCCTCGTTCTGTCATCCATCTTCTGTTGGCCCTTTAAATATGTTATACGCTGATTTTCTATGTCTTTCTTTTCCCCTCTATCTAGCCTGTTAGTATCAGGTTCTCCAAGCCCTCCTTCCAAATTGCATGTCCCAGGAACTTTAGTTGTCTCTTCTTGATGCTCAATATTAATTTTCTTTTTCGTTTACATTCTTTCTTTGACGAACCTGCACTGTTCTTGTACTATCTCTGGTCTGGTTCTGCTCTATTCATCAGGATTAGGATGATCAGTTTTGTCATATGGCTCATTAATCTGATTTTTCAGTGGAGCTTACACTCGTTTTCACCTGTCTTCTAGGGTAGTGCTATGAAAACCTACTTGCATAGGTCGTCTGGTATTACACCACTATTATAAATTTAATTTATTTCTGTAATTTTCTCTGTGCCAAATTTCCAGAAATTTAAATGCAATGTCAATACTCATCTCTTAATCACTTGACTCTACTTCTTTCTTCACCACTCTGTATATCCTTTCATTTCTCTCCACCTTTGCAACTGTCATCACACCTGTACTCCCATTCTTCTCTTGCTTCTTTCTAACTGGTTCATCTTCTCTTCGCTCTCTTTCTACTTAATCTTTTTTACTCTTATGTAGCCCCCTGCACATCAGTGGCGTGACCGCCTTGCTCGAGGTAATACGATTATAAAAAAATAATTCTTCCAGGGCTATCAGCAGCTCTATTACAATACCGTCTGGACTAGCTGCTTTGTTTTATTCAGTTTGTCCATTGCAAATTCCATGTCATCATAGTATAATTAATAACTTGCATGAATCAATCCAATTTCGTTTATGCTCTAACTCTAGTAATAAGGAAGTTTTTGACAGCTCTAAAATTAAATGCATTAAGGCATTAGAAAAAATAAACTTAATATTAATTTAGAATAATTCGTTAAAAAACAAAGTAGTTGGAAATATGCAGAAACAATGTAAGCGTAACATTATATGGTTTGACCCACCCTTCAATCGCAATGTCCAAACAAACATTGGAAAATTCTTCCTAAATTTAATTTCCATACTTTTCTTCCATTCACTGACAAAAGTGATAAAAATAGTTATAGTTACGTTAAGAACACAGATAAATTTATTTCATAAAATAATAATATGATATAAAAAAAATGGCCCACCTGAATGATAACAGTTACCCAAATGCTAATAATAATGACCCTTTAAAAATAATTCCAACTACCGATAATATAATACCTGCCCATTAAATAAACAGTGCATGCCCGAAAGTATTTTTTATAATGATCGCATCCATTCGGATGATGATGTTAAATTCTACATTGGAGCAACTGCAAATAAGTAGAAATATTGTTTCAATAATCATATGTTACCATTAAACAACAGTAAATACAGCAGAAACACATTTTTGTCCCTACTTTATTGGAAATTAGAAAAGAACAATCCGGTTATTAATTGGAATATCGTCGCTAAAACGAAATCTTATAAGAGAAAAATAAATCGATGTTACTTACGTCTTTTAGAAAAACTTGTCAGCTTAGAGCATATAAATAACTCTGATCTATTTAACAAAAATGTGAATTAATGACCACATGCTACTATAGAAAAATACTTAATTAAATTCTTAAATCTTAATAAAAAGATTGATAAAAAGATTGATAAAAGATTGATAAAAAGCGACAAACCTGTACAAGAATCTTGATAAAAATTCCTGTACAGGTTTGTCGCTTTTTTTCTCATTAGCATTCTTTCCTTCTTTTCCCCGCAAATATTACTATTAATAATTACGAATTACACCTCTTTAAATTCATCTCCATGCATTTTTTTAATTTTTAAAAAAGTTTAATTCTTTTATCTCTATGTATTTTTCTATTTAAATTTTACTCTTGACAAATTAAAAAAATAGTACCCTAAGATTTTACGATTTTACTCTCATGAAAATCAAGTGATCTTAAATTAAAACCTCTTAAACAGTCAAATGACGGTAATATTACGTGTCTGATGATTGCGTAACGCATGAAACTAAGTCGTGCTACTGAAGTAAGAGAATATGTATACTTATTAACATACAATTCAATGTTACGTTTATATAACATTGAGAACTGTTTTATTAACACCTGAATAATAATTTTAAACATGTGTGTAATCCCATATGTACATTTTTTAATTCGCATAGTGTTAGACTGCTAGGTGATGTCAGTTCTTCAGTACGGCTGTGAATGCTGGACAATATCATCGAAAATGAGGAAAAAACTGGAAGCGGCCGAAATGTGGTTCTACAGAAGGATGCTACGGATATCGTGGACTGAGCATACAAGCAACGACGAAGTGTTAGAAAGAATGGCAACAAAAAGGAAATTGATGCTGAGCATCAGGAAGAGACAACTGAAGTTCCTGGGACACGCAATGAGGCAGGAGAGCCTGGAGAACCTGATACTGACTGGTCAGATAGAAGGAAGGAGAGACAGAGGAAGGCAGCGGATAACATATCTGCAGAGTCTGATCAGGTGGATGACGGAACGGGGGTTGCCAGGAGCAACAGGAGCAAACATACTAAGAGCCACAAGGGATAGGGAGACGTGGAGATCCATGATCGCCTACGTCCTGAAGGGACAGGGCACATAGAAGAAGAAGAAGAAGCTCTCTCTTTACTTCTCTCTCTTTAATTCTCTCTCTTTATATAAAATAAATCTACATATTCAGTAAATGAAAAAATATCGTTGATAATATTTGATATAATTATGAATAGAAAGAAAGTGTCAATGCCTAATATTCTAAAAAACTGAGGTATTTTCATCCTCGTCGGATAAGGCTCATCTATTCTCAGTTGATTTTACCCCATATTCCACGTTAGACGATAAGTGAGGCTACCTAATTGACTTCCCCTTTCCTCACGGAGCACAAACTTTAATATATCTTTATCACGGAACGAAAATTTTTCATTTTTCTCAAAAGCCTTGACTCGAAGAATAGCCAGTGTCAGTTAAGTGCTATACATGATACACGCTTGGGTGATCCTGTCACTTTCGGTTCACGACAAACTCGGCAGAAGATTTTGCTACAGTAGGTTCTCATTTCTTTCTGAGATAGACTGGTTTCTACAGAACTTAATCTGTTTTCTTATTTAAACTACAGATAGAGAATTAATACCTTTCCTCAAGCGTATTTGAGCTTAAGTGAACGTAACGAATTTAACTGGAATTCAAAATCGACTCGTTTAAAGTTGGTTTCTACTACACCACAACGAATAGCAATGAAGAATAGTACCAGTACGAATAAAACCCCCTCAATTGTCCTTAAAACATCAGACTAGAGTAATTTCCAACACTGGTGAAACTATTTAACCATCGCCTGAAGGAGAGATAAACCCTGAGTCTATAGAGGCTGTCAGCTGTATGCTCCGTCTCGATAATGCAAGTGTGTGCTTATCCCCGTTGAATTTAGCCTCCTTAATATTATCAGCTAGCATTTTGAGTTTATAATCAAAACACTAATAAAATATTTAGTGATACATGTTTTACTAATAAACAGATAGCTTCGAGGGAGAAAAAATAGCTTCATACCTTTCCCAAGGTATTTGCGCCTAAGTGAATTTAACAAACCCGATAAAAATTAGAACTCTGCTCACCGATGTTTAATTCTGAGCCGCAATACATTACCAGAATAAATTTTAAAAAATGTCTAAAAATCAATTTTCTTGCCGTTTCATGCCTTAAAAAAAGTTTAATAATATATTCTGTTTAAAATGAAATATTAGAGACTCATTTTTAGATGAGCTTTGAAATAATTGAATAAAATATTCCGTTTAAAATAAGATATTTTTTTAGAATAATTTCTACATGTGCTTTAAAGTAGTCGATATAACAACATTTTTAGAATCAAATATTTTAAAAATAATTTTTAGATGTGCTTTATAATAATGGAATAAAATGTTCAGTTTTTAATAAAATATTTTTCTAACATGTTGGTGAATATTACAAACATCTCGAAGCCAACCACAAGATTAAAGTGTCGAAACGGCATATCTATGCGAAAACTTGCAGCTGTCTCTTTGTGACATGTAAGTAAATGTCTTTTAAAATATTGAAGCAGGTGACATTGGTGAATAGATAGATATAGAACAAAGATCAGTTGTTGTATGAAATTCTGGTTCCATTATTAATTATCACACTGACATGTTTTTTGTTATCATTGTCTAAAAGATACAACCCTATGCACATCTGAGATTTTAAGTTTCGATTCATAGCGCATATTAGCAAGATGCCCCAGAATAGTCCTTGATATTAGCCTCGTTATGTCCGACATGGAAACCAAACTAATCCTAAATATAGATTGAGATTCTTGTCTTTTTTTGGTAATAATTTTGGCGCTAAACCTATCTTTCTCTAACCACAACTGATTTCAAATGATCTCCTCACTAAAGCAGGATACGACAGGAAATCTTTTTTTAAGTATAGTCAGTTAAGTGCCATACGTGATCACACGTTTTGGGCGGTCATTTTTCGAAAAAGACATAACTGACTAGGCAGAAAATAATCCCGCAGTAGGTTGTCATTGCTTTCTGCGGTAGACGTGTTGTCAGCCAAGGCTATAGAACCTAATCTGTATTATTATTTAACATATACCTGGAGGGAAGAAACAGATTAATACCTTTCCCGAGAGTATTTGTGCGTAAGTGAATGCAAGGAATTCAACTGGAATTCGAACTCGGCTCCCCGATTTGTAGTATCCACTGCACCAAAATGCACATCTTTGAGAGAGATAGAGAGAGAATAATAGGG
Source organism: Ascarosepion bandense (assembly GCA_037127315.1). Taxonomy (NCBI): domain Eukaryota; kingdom Metazoa; phylum Mollusca; class Cephalopoda; order Sepiida; family Sepiidae; genus Ascarosepion; species Ascarosepion bandense. The sequence continues at coordinate 1,570,542 of JBBBDQ010000231.1, read as the reverse complement.
GATAATAAAATTAAAACAAAATTCTCATGGACTCGTTTCGTTCCAAAAAAGAACTTTTCTTTATATTAATTTTCCGTTTGGGTAGAAGATTATCCCGCAGTAGGTTGCCGTTGCTTTCTGCGGTAAAATGGTTGTTAGCCATGGCTATAGAACCCAGTCTGTTTTATTATTTAACCTATAAATAGAGGGAAGAGACAGATTAATATATTTTCCAACGGTAAGTGAATATAAGGAATTCAACTGGAATTCGAACTCGGCTCCCCGATTTGTCGTCCCGAGCCGATATCCACCTCCATGTATAGGCCAAAGACAAAAATTGTCTCGTCTCCGCGGACACTGTTACGCTGGTAACAATATTACACAAACACCATCTATTTTATTACGATAAGGAAGTTGGTGCAGTAAAGCTGGAATCCTCGGGACCAGGACGTTTTCTGTTTTCTAAAATGGTGAGAACAGATCGTACGCTTTAGTTCCGCTCCGAAGGTAGAGATGAATACATTTTATACCTAGGGTTGTCTTTTAGTTTTTAAATTCTTTTAAAATCGCATCAGTCAAGCTAAAGGATATCTCATTTAGTTTTCAGTTTCTTGAATTTATGGTAGGAATTTTAAGAGTCTTCACCATCATAAGTTCCATAACTGCATGTTGTCGTAGAACGCTGCGCCATTGAATTTTTTTTTTAATCGTATCAACCCGAGCAAGGCGGTAACGCCACTGATGTGCAGGGGGCTACGTAATAGTGGAAAGATTGGAAAAGAGAAAGCCGGAAACCACATCCTAAACAGGGAACAAGGGATGAGCCTCTTAACCTGTTCAATAGATGTGGGTGGAGTGTGAACCGAGCGATAGATAAAGTACCCCATATATGGGTGCGCAAAACCTCCAGTTGTAGAATTACGGCTATATCACTTTGAAACACCAGTAACCATTCAACCACCGAAGATGAGCAACGTTGAGCCTGAGCAGTGCTTAGATGGGTGACCGTTCGGAAATACATATAAGCTTGGATGTGCAGATAGTTTAATCGACAATGGCTTTTGATCTGAGAGCAAAGATCTAATTCCTGTTATGTTCGTTATATTCGCTTAAACTCAAATATATATCAGCTATGGGTTAATTAGGAAAACTTGTATCACTAAGGCATTATTATCTCCACCCACCAAAAAAAATTCTTAGAATTTAAAAAATATTCCCTGGGTTTAAATAACCTATAAAGGGTTGATAGGGCGTGTAAAAGGAATCTATCAATTAATACGAACTGTATTCAATCATGTGTAGAATGTCTTTGGCAAATAAACCTTGAAATGTTTTAATTTCAATCCCTCCCACGCTTTTGTATGTTTACGTTCATGATCAGGCATGATTTGTTTTCTATACAAAAGTATTTAAGATATAATAAAAACCAGCAGCAATGCGAAAAAAAAATGAAATAAAAGCGATAAAAAGTTAAATAAGATAGATTGTTAAACATCTAGATACATAGGGAGTCAGATCTTGAATTTAAAGCTGAGAGTCTTTGTATCTTTTTCGTTTAGATGTACCGGCCGTTTGTTGTATGTTGTCTCGCACATTCGCCCGTCAATTAAACCGAAAATTAGTATAAAGAAGAGTTCTTTTTTGAAATGAAACGAGTCCATGAGAATTTTGTTTTAATTTTATCATTCCCTATTATTCTCTCTCTATCTCTCTCAAAGATGTGCATTTTGGGGCAGTGGATACGACAAATCGGGGAGCCGAGTTCGAATTCCATTCACTTACGCACATAAGGAGAGGTATTAATCGGTTTCTTCCCTTCACGTATGGGTTAAATAATAATACAGATCAGGTTCTATAGCACTGGCGGACAACATGTCTACTGCAGAAAGCAATGGCAACCTACTTCGGGATTATCTTCTATCCAGTCAGTCATGTCTCTTTTGAGATATGATCGCCAAAGCGTGTATCACGTATGGCACTTAACTGACTGATCTCTCTCTCTCTATCTCTCTTTCTCACACACACACACATATATATATATGTGTGTGTGTGTGTGTGTGTATGTATATACATATATAGGGAAAGAGGGAGAGAGAGAGAGAAGTTAGATAAGACAGTTACTGACTTAATAAAATATGATCATAAAATAAACAGGGACATTAAAAGGTAGGCATAAAATGTCTGATAGTGAGATAAGTATAGGAGAGAGAGTGAGAGAGAGAGAGAGAGAGAGAGAGGGGGGGATAGATAAAGAAATACATGGCAATCATATAAGAGACTCACGAAGAGAAAGCATGTTGAAAACGATAGCAAAGAAAGGGTATAAAAAACAGTTTCTGTACGTTTATCTAATTTCGATAAACATATGCACAGAAGGAGACAAATATGAACACAGTTTCATAGATGCTATGAACATAATAATATATATATATATATATATATAAAGAGAGAGAGAGAGAGAGAGAAAGAGAGAGTGTCAGAGATAAAGATAGAGAGACAGAGAAAGGAGGGGTGATAGATAAATAGATACATAGGAAAAGATAAGATGACTGATAGCTAGACAGATATGAAGACAATGATATATATATATATATATATATATATATATATATATAGAGAGAGAGAGAGAGAGAGAGACAGGGAGACAGAGAGACAGCGATGGAAAGTTTGATAGGCATGAATAGAATTAGATAGATAAAAATATATCAATGAGTCATATAAGTAGATAGGTAGAAGATAATGAAATTATATATATATATATATATATATATATATATATATATATATAGATAGATAGATAGATAGATAGATAGATAGATATGAAATCTCGAAACAAATTTCCGAGTCGCAGTGTAAAAAAAATTTAATACAAAATTAATTTTCATTATCTATATATATAAAGAGAGAGAGAGAGAGAGAGAGAGAGAGAGAGAGAGAGCTAGAGAGAGACAGATATGAACAGAATGAGATACATATATATATCAAGGATAGAAATTACGAGAATTATATACATAGATAGATAGATTTCTGGAAAGCTCACAAATAAGTGCATAATAAGATAGATATATAAATATGAGAATGAATTTAAAAAGACTTATAAATTAAGACTTAAGAATAGCTAGATATACCGGAACAACCTTAAAGCTAGAAAGATATTAGGTGATTGAAGAGGGAAGAAGTGAAAGAAAGATTGCTCTAGCCTAGGGCAGAAAGAAAAGGTCTGATCGCCAGACAGATACGACGAATAAGTCGAAGATATTGTATATTTGAACAGACTGAGATGAACATATCGATAGTTAGATTGATGGCTGGTTAGATGGTTGGATATTTTGAGTCGATCTCCAATGGCAGTTTGAGATATTTCAAGAAACCTTGTGTCTCCAAATGCGTCTGGAAACGTTAGTTTTAAGAAAGTAATGCGATCAGTTATGGAATTAGAAACTCCTGGTACATACAATTAGAAATGACGTTAGTTTTAGTCTAATGGATGGCTGACGTAAATCCACGTGCCTCGTACAAGAATTGATTTCTTTCTTTCTCCTTACCCCCCACCCGACTCTCTCTCTCTCTCTCTCTCTCTTTGTTTCTCTTTTTATATTTGTTTTTCTTTTTATCTTCCACCATATATTCAATGCGGTCCATATTATTAACAAATTTTAATTTCTCATAAATTTTACAAACCCGATCATAGGATTGACAGTAACGTTAGCATGGAGAATATGCGTTGTGGAGCAGTGGGTGTTGGCTTGGAATAAGAAATCTGAGAGCCGAGTTCGAATCCCAGTTGAATTTGCTACATTCACTTAAGTGCGAATACTCTTGGGAAAGGTATTAACCTATATCTGGACGGAGAAGGGATGGATTTATGCGTTGAAGAAGACAGATTGGGTTGGCAACCAGTCTACTTCAGAAAAAAAAAATGGCAACGTACTGCGAGATGTCGGATGTGCGTTGTGGTGCAGTGGATATCAACTCGGAACGATAAACCGGGGTGTCCAGTTAGAATTCCAGTAGAATTCCTTGCATTCACTTACGCACAAATACCCTTGGGAAAGGTATTAATCCGTCTCTTCCTTCCAGTTATGGGTTAAATAACAGGACAGACTGGGTTCTAAAGCCTTTGCTGGCAATCAGTCTACCGCAGAAAGCAATGGAAATCTACTACGGGATAATCTTCTGCCAATTCAGTCATGTCTCTTTTGAGACATGATCGCCCAAAGCGTGTATCAGGTATGGTACTTAACTGACTGACTTACTGACTGCGAGAAAATCTTCTGCCTAGTCAGTCACAGATCGAAACAGATATGTAATACCTTGCGCACTTAACTGACTGACTGATAGTTATCAGGGAAGGAAGTAAACGGAAGGGAGTTCCACAGGCGGGTAGTGCGAGAAAATATACTGTTGGAGTATTTATGGGTAGAACAGCAGGACAGATTAGTTTTATAGACTTGGTTGGCATCCAATCTACCTTGGGACAAACTTCTACCTAGTCAGTCATGGATCGAAAGAGACATTTTTTTTTTAATCGTTTCACCCCAAGCAAGGTGGTACCGCCACTGATGCGCAGGAGGCTACATAGGAGTAAAAGTTTAGGCAGGAAGAGAGTGAAAGAAATCGAATCAGTTACAGGGGGTGTCAGAGAAAGGGCAAGAGATGGATAAGAACACAGGTGTGAAGACAATTGTGAAGGTAGAGAGAAAAGAAAAGAACAAGATATACGGGGTGATGCGGGAAAAGACTGCAGTCGAGTAGATAAGAGTTGGATTTTGACATTGCATATAAATTCATAAAGGTTGTAGCACTCAGGAAACCAAGTATATGGAAGGGAGTTCCACAGGCGGGAAGTGCGAGGAAAGAGGCTGATGGAGTAGAATTGTCAACTGCATTTGTTTGATCTAACTATAAATGGGTGGGACCTTGTTGCCAGTCTGGTTGTACGAATAAATTCTTGTGGCGGGAGCACCAGTAACTTAAGTTTATCAGAGCAGAAGAATAGAGGGAAGCCACATCCCACTGGTGAGAAAGTGGCTGGAGTCGATCTGCCAGGCCAGGACCTATCACATTACAGATTCTCCTTTGGAGCCTGTCGAGATGGCATTTAATTGACTGATACATTATAGTCGACTAAATATCGATCTTAGAAAGTAGAAAAGTTTTTTTTATTTGATTTACCGGGTTTGAAAGTTTTAGTCAAGTAACTGAAACGGCAAGAAATATTGTTTTCAATTAAAATTATATAACTCCGAATCGTTAACCAAGCGTACAAAGAAAATGCTCTCAATAAAAAAAAGAAAAAGAAAACAATCTTATTGTAATTACTATAAAATTATAAAAAAACATTAATGTGAAATGTGTCCTCCATGTTTTCAAAATAATTTTAGAACTGGTTCGTCTGTTGATATTTTTAGTTATTTTAATTTCTCATATAAAATACGACATTGCATCCAGAATAGCAAGCCAAAATTTAGATTTGCTCGTAAATTAAAGTCTGCAATTGTAAACCAGTCTCTTCAACGTGCTCCACATAAAATCGAGGGAACAAACCCGCTACTTTATCAAGCGTTTGTTTTTAAATATTTAACATTATTTTGCTGCTTATAAGATACATTTTCTATCTCTAAATTATCTCAGAAAATCTCCCAGCATCGTATAAATCAAAGATCGTTGAAAGGAGGGATAAGTTTTAGTTGTGGGGTAAGCAACAGCTTCCCAATTACATTTGGTTCTGTGCCCTTGAAAGTATTTTTTCTGACGATATTTTCAGCTGCTTTATTTTTCCATGCAAAATATGGTACTTCGTCCAGAATTATTCAGTCAGTTAAGTGCAATACGTGATAGACATTTGGGCAATCATGTCTCTGTTCAGACATGACTGACTAGGCAGAAGATTTTCCCGCATTAGGCTGCCATTAATTTCTGCAGTAGAGCTTTTGCCAGCCAAGAGTATAGAACCCTATTTGTCCTGCTATTTAATACATACTTAAAGGAAGAGGAGATGTATTAATACCTTTCCCAAGCGTATTTGAAAATAAGTGAATTAAATGAATTCGATTGTAATCGAACACGGCTCTCCGATATCTCATTCCGAGCCGATATCTACTGCAGCACAACGCACGTCCAACGTGCATCAAGAATAGCACGCCAAAATTTAGTTTTGTTTGTAAATTACGGTCTGCAATTTTTATACCATCCTCTTCAAGTTTCTGTGCATGACCGTAAACTGCATCCGGCAGCAAAGCCTCTGATTGAGAGGTTGTGGAGAGCATGGAACCACCTCTTAGTTGCTGTTATTCTCAGGTCGACCCTGACCCGGAGTGGTAGTACCTATTAGGGTCCCAGCTATGGGCAAATAGACTGGGGTTAAAACAATATGAAAGTATAAAAATACACTTTTTTTTAGAAATATATATATAAAACTAGGCTTTTCTAAAAAAATACATTTTTAAAGAAAAAATATTACCAACAACACATTTTTGGAGACAAAAATTATTATCAAACACATTTTTGAAGAAAAAAAAATTATTTTCAGCAAAATATTTGTAGATAAAACTAGAAGACATTCAGTTTTCTAAAATAAAAAAGAATAATAATAAAAAAATTAATTAAATCTGACTAAATCAAACTTCTCACTATAACCGAACATTAAAAAACAATACCTTAAAACCCCGCTTTTCGGTATTAAATAACACACAGAGGTTGATATCTCATTAAACTAAACTCAAAACTCAAAACCATCATCTTCAACGTGCTCTAAAAAAGGTCGGGTTAAATAACAAGTCCACCATGTTATCAAGCTTTTGTTTCTAAACGTTTGCCATTATTTTGCTGCTTATATAGTTTCCAGCTCTGAATTCATAAAGTTTCCCTTTAAATCAGCAACAAATTCGAGACCTATTCTAAAGTTTCATATTCACAAATCTCTGTAGAAATTGTTATAGTGTTGTTTTTTTCTTTTAATCGTTTAAACCCAAAGAGAAGAGTGGAAGTTAAAGCCAGGGGAGGGCGAAGAGACAGTTACTGGGGGTGTCAGAGAAAGGGCAACAGAAGGATGGCAATACCAGTGTGAAGATAGCTGCGAAGGTAAATGGGCGAAGGTAAATGGAGAAAGGAAAAGAACAAGTTACACGATGTGATGGGAAAAGGACGAAAGAACAAGAGGACGAGAGTGTGTTTATAAATGAGTAGAACGAGCAACAAGTCAGGGAGATCTAGACATCAAGCAGCAAATAAAGCTTTAGCTTCCGATAAGTATATATTTTATATCAATAAAATATGAAGTATACAACCATGTGATTTAAATGTAGCATTGCAACTCAGACCAAACACTGAGTTTTTTCTTCCATTTAAACGCTTATAGCTGAAAGAATAACTTTTTGGCCAGATCGTTCTCAAAATAAAATCATGAGCCAATCGTAGCAGTAAGCAAATTTTATTCGTTTGCAACCTCCTGCTGTAGACGAGCCAGGCAGAGATGAAGCGGAGTCAAACATTTTAATGGGTGTGCCCCACTTTTCGCATTGCGGCAAGCGGGCTCTCGTTTCTCTCTGTGCAATATGCGACTAAGACCAAGCTGTTGTCTGTCAGTCATCACAGGCAACCTCGCCTGCCTCCCACAAGCATGGACCAAGCGAGTCTCCCTGAGAGCAATACACTGCACCTTCTTGGCCTTACCCTCTCTTCTGATCTCAAATGGAACCACTACATTGAGTCCATAGCTAAATCCACTGCTAAGAAGGTTGGGTCAATGTGTCGGGCCAGGATGTTTTTCCCGCCTGAAACCATCCTGCATATATACAAATCAACCATTCGCCCGTGCATGGAATACTGCTGCCATATATGGTCAGGCGCCCCTGCTGTTCATCTCAGTGTTATCGACAGGCTCCAAAAGAGAATCGGTAATGTGATAGGTACCGATTTGGCGGCTCGACTACAGCCACTTCCCCACCGACGAGATGTGGCCTCCCTTTATCTGTTCTATAAATACTTTCATGGCTTCTGCTCCAACGAACTCAAGTCACTGGTGCCTCTGCAACAGGTGTTTACTCGTGCAACCAGATTGGCAACTGGGTCCCACCCATTTACAGTTAGATTAACCAAATGCAGACGATAATTCTACTTCTGCAGCTTCTTCTCTCGTACTTCCCGCCTGTGGAACTCGCTTCCATATTCTTGCTTTCCTGGCGGCTACAACATCCAGGAATTTAAATGCAATGTCAATACTCATCTGTTAACCACTTGACTCTAGTTCTTTCACCACCCCGTTTATCCATTCCTTTCTCTCCACCTTTGCAACTGTCATCACACCTGTATTCCCATCCTTCTCTTGCTCCTTTCTAACTGGTTCGTCTTCCTTTTCACTCTCTTCTAATTAATCTTTTTACTCTTATGTAGCCCCCTGTACATCAGTGGTGTTACCGCCTTGCTCGGGGTGATACGATTAAAAAAAGGAAACAAAGTGACCACTGTCTTATAAATTTAATTTATTAAAAACCCAAGGTTTGGCTTCACTAAATAACTGTTTTTATCCAAATCATTTGACATGTTTTTATGAGGTCCACTTCCCTTAATTGATAGTCATCAGAACAATAATGATCTGAAAATGAAAATTTCTGTATCATTTTTTAGATGTTTCCATTTAGCAAGATATCGGCTGATACTGATATAGATACATCGCCTGTCATCAGAGAGAAGACGAGTGTATTAACACGTCCTTGACAAACGTCAAGCGATCATCTTTATTATCTCTCTCTTTCTCACCTTTTTCCTTTTCATCGTTCGCCCGTCTGTCTCTCCTTATGAACAAACGGAACCCTTTAAGACAGAGCGATAACTTCAAAGACAACCTTACCCAATAATAACGCTCATACATACATACACACAAGTTACTACTACAAACTCTTGTTACTCTTAACTTCTTACGGCTCTTTTTCATGAACATTTAACTTCTACTAATTCACCTTATTCTGTTCTATTAACACATTTCTATTTAAACACTAGCAGTATAGCCCGGCGTTGCTCGGGTGTAATGAAAGCTTTAAAACTAATCCATGGTCCTGGAGCTCAGACTCTTTGGACGTTGGCACGAAAGACAATGCTTGTTTTTGTTGTTTTTTTAATCATTTCACCCCCAGAAATGCCACTGATGTGCAGGGGGCTACATAACTGTAAAAAGATTAATTAGAAAAGAGTGAGGAGTACAAACTAGTTAGAAAGGAGCAATAGAAAGCTGAGAATGCTGGTGTGAAAGCTGAGAATGCACCAGTTAAAGCAAAACCGTAGACTGAAAGAAAAATGAATGCATGTAAGTCAACTTTTGATTTCCTGCTATCGATATCAAATAAGATTTTTTCGTCGTAAACTGAATTTTGAAGGCTAAATAGGTCCTCTGAGTAAATAGTATCATGTCTGAGACTAAGAACTGCAATTATACCTACTTAGAGCCAAACCCGAAGCAAAAACTAAAATAAAAGGGCTGAAAAACTGATTTTGATCAGACCCAGTAAGATATAGGGGTATCGATTTCCAATATCAGAATCAAATAAGTCATTCAAAGATAAACTAACCTAAGTAACTTCATGAAAACGTATCGTACCCATCGGGAGTAAAATTGGAAAAAATGAGCCATATTGATAGCTGAATATCAGTTTTTGATCAGATTCGATAGAATATAGGAGATATTATCGATTTTCTGCACTATAGTAAGAACCGCCACCTTGAAACTTCTGAATATCGTTTCTTATGTCTTTGTCTATGAGTGTATCAAATTTGATTAAAATCGGACCACTCCTTCTATAACACGATTTTTTCGATTATCGATTTTCGATATTTATCGGGAGTACCTCGAAACAAAACCTAGCTAAGAACATTTACAGACGCTTATAGTACAATTGTGTACATTTTCAAGAAAATCGGTTCAGCCGTTTCGGAGTCTATAGGTAACGGACACACACACAAACACACACAGAGACAAAGTTCCATTTATAAATAAGTTTAGATACAAAAGGTATACTTTATTCTTCCACAAATTCATCTGATAACCCTTTGATAATTCTGATGGTAATTCTAATAAAAATTTAAGTTGTGGGGATTTCGGTTATATTTGAGACAAGGTCAATTTAATAAACAGTATCCATCTATCTCCTACTACAATATAATTTATTTGAGATTTAACTTTATTTTGACTGATTTTCTACCAGACTGTACGAGGCGAAATTTTGAGGTTCAAAATCATTCGAATTAATTACTTCTACTTCATACGTTTGACTATCTATACCTAACGGCTTAAAATACTTATCCACTAGTGGGTTGAAAAATTTGATAAGAGATCAGCACATCTTATATTTACCTGCTAAATATTCTACTTCATAATCATATCCGTCAATCATAAGAGCCCATAGTTGAATCCTCTTATGTTACATTAAGGATTTCAAAATATACTGACGAGGTTTTCCAAATATACTGACAAGGTTTGAGTTCCGTAAATATTGGGAATTTCGAGTTTTGAAGGTAGGGATTTAGTTTTGAAACGCGTACAAAAATAGCAAAAAAATTCCTTTTCTATAGCCGAGCATCGAAGTATCACTTAGTCGGTGAGACAAGAAATAGGGATAATTTTCTGTTTCTTTCTCGGCTAACTTGTCACACTGGGTTGGGTGAGGAATTTCAGTTAAAAGCGAAACAGATAGGACTTAGAGTGAGAGGCAGGAAGACGATTCCAGCTAGTCAACTCCCACGTATGTGCGTGATTCTCACCTGACTACCACTACACACAACCGAGTCAGACGAAGAATAAAAATAATTTAATATTTTTATTAACTGCTGAAAACAACAACCGTCTTGGCCGATAAACGAGGGACACAAAACTGGTATATATAAGAATATTAACTTATATTTTTATTCTTCTTGTAACTCGGTTGTGTGGAGTGTTAGTCAGAAGGAAATCACGCACATACGATGGAGATGAAGAACTGAGTATGTCGTTCATCTACACATTCTAAGACGCGTTAATTTTAATTGGGATAGAACAGTTATGACTGAGCAGTGAGCCAATCCTCACCAGGTACTCCGTAATTTCGGCCTTTCGCCACATCTAAACTACACTTAGAAAATCACCATTTCGATATTTTGATTACATAACTTATAACCAAAACAGAATTCAGAGAAGTTTCCTTTCTTACGGTTGTTCTTATAGTATTCTAAATCAAGCTCTACATCCTTAGTATTACTAAATGACTAATCTATCGCTGCTTCTCTTGCTTTTTTATGTTATTCTTAACAAAATGGTGATAGTAGGAGGTTATTCCAATAAAGGCATTTATTTGCCTAACATTGGTTGGAGTCGAAACTGATCTTAAGAGGTCCAAAATGTCTCTTTAATTTGCCACAACTTCATTTCTCTCATAAATTTCTTTACCTTTGACAAATCTATTTCCCTTTGCACGAAATTAAAAAAAGTATGCTGCTCTAACGTAAGTTTATTCTAAAGTAATAACTTTTCTAATAATAAACCAAAAACAGAGTACACACAGGTAAAACAAAAAGTGTAATATAACAATCTGACCCCACCCGAGAGAACGCTGATGCAAGCGGGGGTGTTTCCGGTCGTTGAAAGGAACGGATGTTTGTTTGACCTTATTTCCGGCAGTAGCGGAAATGGCTACAGAGGCAAACAGAACAGGTGTCTCTGAGAATTACGTGGGCGAGGCAAAATCCGGAAGTCCCGGTTTGCAGATTATAAAAAGACCTCGGCGCACGGATTTCACCAGACAGAGAGCCAGACAGACAGGCCAGAGTAGCAGGAGAGAGGAGAGAGACACAACAGATACCATGACTCTCCCGTCAACCCTTAGAAGCGCGCTCTCTCAACACTCTGTTCCCTAGGCTACACGGTTCATTGTCATTAATAAAAATACAACTTATATTTTTATATATATGCGTGTTTGTTGTTTGTCGATATACAACAGACTTCTTTTTGGTGCCTAAGTGACTTGCTGTTTTGGGACAACAAAACAGATTGATACGAGCTGGTTACCACGGCGACGATTGAAAATTCAACGGACTTAAAACTACCAGATAGAAAGAAAAAAAGAAGACGAAAATATATAGCAGCCGCGCGACTATAGACTATCAGCCAAGGTAGGTGACTCTTTGATTTGATAGTGTGTGTGTTTTCTGCTCGTGTTTATAATAAGTCTAGTTGGAAAAAAGGAAAAAAAAAATGGAACAGAGTACTTTTGCCGATCTGGCCCTAGAGTTGAAAAATATGGATTGTTCGGTGTCGAACACATTCAGGGTAGAACGGAGGGGGTGCGGGACTGCATGTAGAGAGTAGCGCATAGGTTTGGGGTTGGCGGGAGGAATAAATATTTACCTATCTGTAAGTATAAAACATCTGAGTTAATGATTTATTTTTGTTGTTAATATTTTACCATATATGTGAAGTGAGTTTACTGATATGTTGCTTAATTAATCTTACTTTTATTGAGTAAGTGAAATGTAAAATCATGTAAAGGAAGTTTCTTCTACTCGTTAAAGTGGATAATTGGATTGACTTGTTTTTTTTGTTCTTTTCTATACTCTCCATCTCATATAAAAAGAAACTAAATCTCCAAAAATCTCAAACTTACAACTGTGCCAAAATAAGCCCATGAAAAGATTGTAACCAGTAAAAGAATGCGATTAATCTTTTACTTCATTCATATGAATGTCTTTAAGTAAGTTGTTTGGAGATTGTTAAAATATTGAAGCTATTTTCTTTTGCTCTTGTGTTATTCTTTTTAAAAAATAAAAATAAGAATTTGTTCTTAAATATTGCTATATCTGTCTTTTAATCAAGTAAATGAAGTAAATATGGAGGAGATTCCTATCCGCAAACGAGTAAATACCTTAGAACAGATAGATATGGAAAGATTTAAGGAAGGATATGAACAACTCCCGAAGAAGTTGACGATAGGAGTCAGTGCTGGCGTGGTCGGAATTATGATAATCCTTGGAATAATAGCTAGGAAGCGGATTTTTAAGTGTGAAAGAAGCAACAGTGCTTCGGGAAAGGAAATTGAGTTGTGAATAATACTCCGGGGTCAACGGGTGTTCAACACTCAAATGTCTCTGCGTTAAACAGAGAGATGTCAACAAATTAGATATGCTTGGATTCGAATCCAGAGGAAGTAGTTCAAGGAATGGAAAACATTGTACAAACTAAGGAACTACGAGTCACGGGTCTATTTTTTTAGACTAAATTAATATAGATGAAACCTCTAATCCTCCACAAGTAAATTGCATGCGGATTAACGTTGGAATCAGAGTAATTTTCTTCATTTTCTATTGAACATTTCTCGGTCAGACTATGAATGATATGTACGGCAGATAATGGCCATTTTTTCTGTGTTCAAACATAGTATGTTTGAAATTAAATTAAATTAAATGAGGTTACATGTGTAACAATAAACTCGAGCAGAGGCACGCATGGTGTTGGTCAAAGGTCATTTACTCGATGTTAGTTTAGAAACTGGGGCGCGGTCACCGCCTATAATCATGTGGTTATGCATCGAGGAGTCTACGCTTATGGACAGAGTCGAGAAAGAAAATGAACATTTTTAAGAACTTTGCCCAATTCTGGGAAAATGGATATTAAAAAAAAAAAAAAAGAAAAAAAAGAACAATGAAACATCGAACTGGTAGAACAATTTTCAAGATGGACACGAACATTGTTGGGTTGCCGATGTAGGCTCCCCTATATATTTTTTTTTGTTGTTTTTTTGTTTCGGCATGCACATGTTTTGTTGTTTTGGCGTGCACATGTTTTATACAATTGTCGGGCTTGTGTGGCATGGGGAGGAGAGTGAGGGTGTTGCGCTTAACATGTTCTTAGGTGAACATTTTGGAAAATGGGAGGGCGAGGAATGTAATATAACAATCTGACCCCACCCGAGAGAACGCTGATGCAAGCGGGGGTGTTTCCGGTCGTTGAAAGGAACGGATGTTTGTTTGACCTTATTTCCGGCAGTAGCGGAAATGGCTACAGAGGCAAACAGAACAGGTGTCTCTGAGAATTACGTGGGCGTGCGTGGGCGAGGCAAAATCCGGAAGTCCCGGTTTGGAGATTATAAAAAGACCTCGGCGCACGGATTTCACCAGACAGAGAGCCAGACAGACAGACAAGAGTAGCAGGAGAGAGGAGAGAGACACAACAGATACCACGACTCTCCCGTCAACCCTTAGAAGCGCGCTCTCTCAACACTCTCTGTTCCCTAGGCTACACGGTTCATTGTCATTAATAAAAATACAACTCATATTTTTATATATATGCGTGTTTGTTGTTTGTCGATATACAACAAAAGACACCTACCTTTCTTTGATGTCTGTTATCACAATCGTCTAGTTTTTTTGGAACATGTTAATCAGGTTCGTCATCAATGTATGTTTCAAAATAAAAAAAATGAAAACATAAAATAAAAAATATAAAAACATAGCAAGTCACTGAGCACCAAACCGATATATATATATAACCTGGAAAGCAAGCGTGACGATCGTTTTGGCGAATAACGATGAAAATAGAACACGTACATAAAAAATATTAACTTATATTGTTATTATTATTATTCGGTGACAGTTGTGTGTAGAGTGGTAGTCAGAGGGTATCAAACACATACGAGGAAGGTGACTATCTGGAGTTGTTTTCCACTCCGATTTTTGCCTCTTGATTGAAAAATATCTTATATTAACTGAAATAACTCGAATTCTGCTTAACTGCGTCATCTATAGATAGGCACATCTGTTAATCATTTTCGACGAGTATTGCTTTTGAGCCAGCTGCTTTTCACGTCATCACATTTCGTTTACCATTGTTTAGATATTCTGATCTTAAATACAGCTACCTTGAGCAAACGCACTTTTGTTAGTCATTGTTTCTTACGCCAAACACATTTTTGTCGTTCACCGAAATACATTACATTCCTTTAATGTCATCTTCTTTCGACGTAAACACACTTTTATGTCTCACTGTTTATATTCCTGCCATTGACCGAAATAATATTTCTGTGGATCACAGAAAAGTATTATACAGGGTCATAGATGCAAAATAGATTATGGTTTAGCCACATGTTTCTCCGTCTCCGTCTCGATCATAGAATTGTGAAAAAGGCAAAGTTATTCTAAATACATTTTCTAAAAACTTCAGGTGCATTTTCAACCTCTCATATATATATATATATATATATATATATATATATATATATAAAAAAGATATATATATATATATATAAATTATATATATAAAATATATATATATATATGTATATAAAATATATGTATAAAATATAAAAAAATATATATATATACATGCACATATATCTGCATACATTTATATATATGTGCGTGTACATAGGTATATAGTTGTGCATTTATGTGTGTCTATATGTGTGTTTCTATATATGTATGTGCATGTGTGTGTATCTATATGTCTATGCATATATATATATATATATATATATATATATATTGTAAAGTGATATCGATATTAACAATTTCCTCTGTCTCCTTTTATTTAAGTATATTTTACA